>JAQPPZ010004589.1:0-18861 GCA_028583015.1 Wollemia nobilis | reverse complement strand
TGCTTAGGCCACTCAAACAAAAAATTCTTGGTCAAGTTAGCATACCATGTTCTCAACATCGAATATGAGAAAAGGAGTTCATATTACACCATGTTAATGTCTCACCCGATTTAGATCGTAGACCTCACAACCAAGAAAATAATCAATAGTATTACAGTGGTATTCAATACTCCATTTACAAATTCATCAGATTTGCCATGAAAACATATTTACACCATTTATTTAGGTATTAAGACAACCATTATTTGACAAAGTGGCCACAAAATAGGCATGGGTCTATCTTGGGAAATAGTATGTTGGACAGAATGTTGGTAGTATGGGGCTAAGCCACCAAGGGTTTGTGATGGCACATGCACATAGTCAGCCTGAAAACAATAGATCTAGACTAGATTCAAAATAGATCCATGAGTGGGCCCCATGAGCAATTGGCTCATCCAAATTTATTAACTGATCAGATAAATGGTGCAAAAATTACAACATTTACAATGTCCATGGCCAATTATATGACATTATTTTCCTACTCTGAGATGCTAAAAAATGGGATCCACACCAGGACCACGCATAGGCAAATAAAAATAGGTGTGAAATTCTTGGATGGTGTAACGTATTTCTAAAATGCACAAAATTTGGGCGTAAGGAGTAAATATCTATGATGGTTCTTTGTTATCCCCTAGGATAAAAAGTATCTAAAGGGATCTCATAGAAATCAATCAACAAAATCTAGTTACTAGAAAACCATAGGAAGGGACTAGATTGTATATTTAGGATCTTGAAAAGTAAGGATGAAAAGGACCCTAGTATCACACTAGATGGGCTCCTAATGGAAAATAAATAGGAGGATTGAAATAAATCTATCAAAAAATATAATTTAAAAACTAGCATAGATATGGTCATGTTTGTGATGGTCTGATTCATCCTCTAAACCACTCCATTTTTATGAGATGTATAAGGAGTTGTGAATTTCCCCAGCATGATAGGGAACATACATTGGCCCACAAATATATGAATGCACTAGTTGTAGTGATTTTTTGGCTCTCCAAGAATTTTTTGATTCAAAAGGTTTTCTATGGTGTTTGGCAATAACACATGGTTCACAAAATCATTTAGACTCCCTTAAGAGGAAGTCCTTTTACCAAACCCATTCTTACCATCATTTGAATATTATGAAATTTTAGATGACCCATTCTTTCATGTCACATATACTTCAAAGAGAAAGTAGTAGTTGTATGTAAATACTGTTGATTTATAGATTGGGTAAGAAGATAATAGAAACCATACTTTTTTACTCCCATGGCTTTGACATAGCCATTTGGTTCCTAAATATAGAATTTGTCTTTGTCAAAAAAGATAATATAACCCTTATATATAAGTTTCCCAATATAAAGTAGACTCATCTCGAGTCTAGATACATACAACACAGCCAATGCAAGGACATTACTCCTATTATGTAAATCAAATGGTTCATATCCTACACCATCAATGGAAAGAGTATTTCCATCTCCAAAATTAATAAACTAGTTATGAGCTAGTTGAATCTTGGTCAACCAGTCATACCTTTTTGTCATGTGTTTAGTTTCCCTTGAGTATATATACCAATAATATTTATCTTCAAGATTGATTTGATCTACTACAAAAAATGTACTAATATTAAGGTCTTGTTGACCCCTTTGATTTATTTGTCTATTTATTTGATAGCAATTAGTTGCAGAATAATCTCATTTTCCATAATAGTCACACCCTTGTTGGCTTTTGGGGTGATTTTATTGTTGAGGCCTATATTTTTTAGACCTTTTGTTAGGACCATCCCCTTGGGGAAGTCTTGATTGCCATATTGGATACATATGTGGTTGCTATTATGGTTTTTGATGGTATTGTTGTGACTGTTGATATTTTTGACATGAATATTGATGTTTTTAACATGGTTGATACCTATGTCTACCTCTCTAGTTCTATTTATGCGGACTCCTACTAGTTCTATATTATAAATATACCTTGGTGGTAAAGGCTACTACTATATAATCAATTTCTTCATCTTTTATGAGGATTTTCTCATGTTGCTTAAGAAGAACTTCAATCTCCTCAAATGGAGAACTCAATGTTTTACCAGTTAGATTTAACATGGTAGCATATGCATGTAATTTAGAAGAGAGGCCATGTAACATGAAAGGAACCAACTCACTATCAATAAGAGTTGAACCAACAACTAAGAAATCATTTCTTATAGACTTCATTTCCATGAGAAAATTGGTAGGTGAGCCTTTCATACAAATATTATGCAACTTATGATTCAAATACAAGATGTTATCTTGACTGGACCTATCAAATAGTCTCATGAGTGCATCCCAAGCATATTTTGATGTATTGGAAGCCCTTACTATTTCTATACATAAAATTCTAATAGATATCTTGATTAAGATTAATATTATGTTAGACTTATTTTCAAATAGTGCTCTAGCTACAATATATGTCGGTGGAAGCAATGGTGTCTCACTCTATTGTCTATCTCTCACGTAATCCCATATACTATTAATCATTAATATTGATTCCATTTGAAATTTCTAATTTATAAATTAATCAGCCCTATCAAGTTTTTGTGTGAGGCCATTAAATATATTTTTTGATGCCATGCTTAAAAAAAGAGTAAGAGATGAGGAAGCTATATCAATGAGGTAATTAGGAACATAATTTCCAAGAAAGAGGTCCTCAAAAGAGTCTAATATTCACCGCTCAAGATCCATGATGTGTGGAGGGTTCACTTATCTCTTCCACTCTAAATCAACAAATGTTTCCAATAGTGGGAGATATATTGAACACAAGTGACCTATTATAACTGAGGAGAGTAAGAAGTGGGAATGAAATGGGGGTAAAAAATTTTCTAATTACAATAAATTGTTTTCTTTCTTGGCTTGAGAACTCATTTTCATAGTTGATGTGCCAAAAAATCAAGTACCTAGGTGAAATTTGAGCTACACTTGGTCACAAAATGAAAAAAAATCCAAATACATGTGGGGGTATAATAATAATAAAATGTAAGCACAAGTAAGGAGATGCAAGCAACAAACACAATGTGGCCAAGACAATGCCACAAAAAATAACTCCAAAAGCATGGGACAAGGAGCCCTAAAACACCCCTTTTGATGATGATTTTATTGAGAAGATGGCTGAAAAATAACCTCAAGTAGTGTTTCCAAATGTGGTACAATATCAATTCCTTCAAGGACAAAAATTATGCCTCTAAGACAAATACAATTCGTCCAAAATTGCACAATAATTGGCTTAAAATAAACATACAATAAATTGCTTTTAAGTTGAGAAAATTTCTTGAAATTATATTCTAGCCACTTCACACATTAAAATCACTTTCAATATGCATCCAAATGGTACCTTGCAGCCACTTGATGGAAATATCTTTGAACCAACTTTCCAATGCAACTTGCAAGATGAAAATTGGAGTCCTTTGTGAGAATTTATGTTAAAAATGTGTTAAGGGGTCATGTAAAATGAAGGGTTCTTTGTTTTTACCATTTAAAATAAAAATATTTTCATGGAATATTCTTGTGGGGGGCACTTTAACAAAACTTCTCATGGGACCACCCTTTTAAAAAAAAAAAATCCCCTTAATATATTTATAAATTTACCCTTAAAGTTAGCTTATATGCCTTCAAAAAAAGTATTTAACCTTCTTGTAAAATTAAGAGGTTCCCTACTAAATGACAAAGACCCTCCACTAAATGACAAGTAATTTATTTTTATACCTTGCAATTCCCTGATATTTTATTTTCTTTGAACCCAATTGAGAGGAAAGGTTCTTCGTTAGCTACATGTGCCAATTGTAACAATGTTCAACTTAGGTGCAACTCCTACGGTGAGGTCAAAAATGATAATTCAAGCTACTTAACCAAGGAAAACAATTTTTTCAATGTGGCCTCCATTGTTGTTATATTTTTTTTTGGATTATGGTACTTTTTTTTGGATCACTTCCAGATATAAATGTAGCCACAAATTTTTAGGGATATATATTCCACATTTGTAGCTCACTAAAAACCCTACGACTCCATGTTATCCCAAAACCTTCTACAATATTGTGGTTATTTTTGGCATGCCCATGAAAAATTGTTTGCCCTAGGATAAATTAAAAAATATATACTTGGTTTCCCCAAAAGTATACTCCCCCTCGCTCATGTCTGACCCAAAAAAACCACCCCTCCTCTTTTGAGTCCCTTGATATTTCCTCCCAGAGTCAAATCAGTCGACCATGTGAGTTAAAGTTGATGGTCACTTGTTGATGTAAACATAGTGCAACTTGGAGCCTACCAAGCACATGGTAGAAGTCCTCCCATTGGAAAATGTTATTTTTAGGTTTAAAAATGTGTTTAGTTTCATGTGACAAAAAGGCTAACTCTATATTATATCCTAATATGACAAAACATAAACAAAATTAGAGATAAATAATAGGCCATAACCTGACTAGATATAACTTAAATTCCTCTTAAATACTATACAATAACTCTTTTTGGAATCCTGTATGAATCCAAAAATAAGGTCTGCTAAATAGATGATATTTGGTATAGTTGAACTTAAGTAGATCAAACTTCCAACTAGTTATCTATAAAGGGTTCCATCAACCCTTCATAATCACTATTGATCACTTTCAATTAGGTTTCCATGGGAGTGGAGGATGGTTTACACTCCTGTATGTGCAACCTTTCTAAGAGAGACTAGATATATTTAGTTAGGGAAATTAAGATCTTGCTAGGATGTTACCACATTTCTATGCCCAAGTAGTAGTGAAGGAGGCCCAAGTTAGTCATTTCAAAAATTTTGCATAAGTTCTCTTTGAGAAACCTTATTCCATCTATGTCATCATCTGTAATGAGAAGATCATCCATATAAAATATCACAAAAATAATATGGTTCCTCCAATATTTCACATAGAGAATAGATTATGTTGCATATCTAGTAAAACCAAGGTTGATGAAATAAGAATTAATTTTGGTATACCAAGCTCTTGGTGCCTACTTCAATCCATATAGAATTTTCTTCAATCTAAGGATTTTGTTTTCTTGTTATTTTACTATATACCATAGTGGTGGATCAAAATATACTTGTTATTTCAATGCACCATTAAGGAAGGCACTTTTTAAATCCGTTTCATACATAGGCTAATATTTGTGAGTGACTAAAGCTAAACCAATGTAGATTGTAGTCATTTTTTCCATAGGAGTGAAGGTTTCCTCATAATAAATCCCTTATTTTTTCTTATAGCATTTGGCTACTAGGTGGACCTTGTAGTGATCTAATGAGCCATCCAATTTGTACTTTGCCTTGTCCATCTATTTTTTACCAATGATGGATTTACCTGGGGATAAATAAACTAACTCCCATGTGTGATTACATTCAATGGAATCCAATTCTTGTTCCATTTAAAGAGTCAATTTAGGATCACCAAGTTCTTCTTTTACATTAGAAGGTTTTTATTGGCTCAGGACTTTTGCCATTAGAGCAAAGTTTACTTGGTGTCTTAGGGAAGAAGTCCTTTTACCTGTATAAGTGGGCAAGTCAATTTGAGCCGCATCTATGATATATTGAACCCACTTATGTAAAATTTTTAATGATGTGGCTTTATCATTAGATGGAGGACAAGTAGGAGGGGAAGGATGACATGGATGATGAGTTTTTAGGTTCTCATGTTGAGGAAGGCTTTGACTTGTGATGGAAGATGAAGTATTAGGTGAGGGATTGCATGCCAATGGAGCAATCATTTCCTTATTTGTTTGAAATTAAGGGTCCATAGGAGAAGTATTTTGTGGGGGATACTCATTGAAGGTAACATCCCTAGAGATAAAAATCCTCTTGGAAATAGGCTCATATAACTTATAGTCTTTGACACTTTCACTGTAGCCAACAAAGATGTAATTTTAGTTCTTGTCATCAAATTTCTTTATTTTTTGATAAGATATGTGGGAATAGGCATCACATATAAATAATTTGAAATGGCCCACATAGGGTATGTTTCCACTCCATAATTCCTTTGGTGTTATATCATACAAATCCTTAGTATAGGATATATTGGTCAAGTATGTAGCAATAAGGATAACTTATCCCCAAAATGTGTTTGATAATGCAACTAGCATAGATCAAGTGGATGACATCTTCACCAAGTCACTTGGACTTGGAAAATTCTCTAAGTTTAGTAAAATTTTCTATGTATGTTATAATGGGAGTCAACATTAAGGGAGGATGTATCTAGTATTGACTTACTTTTTAGTAAAGTACACACTAAGGGGGGATGTTAGAAATAAAATAATGTGTCCTTTACCCATGCTTACCTTGACATGTGTGTACTTTACACATGACATGTGTCATTTAGAATTCACATGGTGACATGTGTCACCAAATTGACTCTTCCTCCTATGTTATATATACTTTTTAATCCATGATAATTTTTGAGGAATTTAAGTTCTATCTAGTCAAGCTATGGCCTATTATTTGTCTTTGATTTGGTGTATGTTTTTCATATTAGGTATAATATAGAGTTAGCATATCTCATATCTCTTCATTTTGCATCTTTCCATATACATTTCACTCCTCACTTGTATACTTGACAACTACACATATGACTCTTGAATAACTTATATGGCACATTGCACACACTTGCAGACTCTCACATTCTACACACTTGCACATCTTATCACATGAAACTTGGACTCATCCTATACAAACAAATACCATATAATTCACATACATAATATAATAACTCATACCCCAATATAATATCTATATATGTGCAATGGTACCATGTGGGTACTTTCACTTCTACCAAATTATGTAATATTCTCCAACACCCCTATATTACATTATTTGGTTATTCAAGGATTTAGTCTTCATTCTATTGCCTTTAGTCTTTTTCTCTGTTATTCTATCTTGACCTTGATCTTTATTCTTTGACTTTAATTATTGCATCACTGCTAGAATTGCATTCTCTATAATCTTGATTATTTAAGAGTTGCTTTTACAATAACCTATTTAATTACCTCATCCAAGACATTAGTAAAATTCCCTTTATAGTATTCCATTCATTAACACCATTCCCTTTATACCAACATGTTTTGTGGGTATTATTATGACTCCCACAATTTAGGAAATGAACATGACCCCAATAATATTTAGTTTTATGTGCACACTTATTATATTGTTTACATTTTTTAGTCTAGTTTGTTTTTGGATAAACTTTCATGGGAACATAAAACTTATCTCTTAGTTGCGTATTTGTCTTTGATATCATAGTAGATCCATATCTTGATTTTCATTCATTACAAGCATCTTCAATGCATTCTTTCAAATATTTCTTAAGAATCATAAAATCAATATTGTCAGCCTCATCTTGAATAAATTCAACACGTTTTATTAATTCTTGAATCTTAGAAGTTTTCTCTTTTTCTTGAGCATTCATTTTTCTTTGTCTTCTATCCATTCCTTCAAATTTTCAAATTCTAAACTATTTCCTTTGGTGTATAAATCCTTATTTCTCTAAAATAAATTTTAATTCAATTACAATTTAAAAATTAATCAATAAATTTTTGTATTAACCAATCTTCAATGATAAAAGTTTTCAAATAATCAATTTTCTTCAATATTCAAATAATCAAATATTTCATCAAGCCATGGAAATAGGAGAGATGGAGAGGGAAGAAAGTAGAGAGGGGAGGGCTCTGGTCCCTCCCCTGCTCCCCCTCCCATGGCTCTTGGTTCCTGCCCATTTCCTGGCTCAACCCAGGTCATCCCTCCCAGGGAGTGGTTGTTTGCAGATGATCTCCTGGGGGGATATCCTTCTCCACTATCTGTGCTCCTCCCGGTCGGCTAGGGTTTCCTTGGTTGTTTTTTCGGATCGGTGCTTCCCTGTGGATCCTTGTTTGGTTGGGGATCCCTTCCCTTTTTCCCTCAGGCTTCCCCCTGGGGTTTTTTGCAGGTTATTCGCGTGGATCTGGTCCGCTGCGTTTCTTGGTGTGGTGGAGGTGACGGTTTAGGGTTTGGACAGCTTCCCCATTTTTCTTGTGAATCCTCGATGGGCTCTGTGCTTGGACGGGATTCTCGGTCCCTGCTGTTGGGATCCTCTTTTGTTTTCCCGGGGCAGGTTCCTTGTGGTGCAACTCTCTGGTCACTTCCTGATGGGCTGGATCTTCTCTGTGCTGGCTGTCGGCTTCCTGCAGGATGGCTCTCGCTGAATGGAATGTTTTCCTGATGGGTGGGATGGTTTCTCCACAGGGCGGGATCCACCAAATCCGCAAGTTTTCCCGCGAGGCGGGATCCTTTCTTTTCTGCTGGTTTCCCGGATGGCGGGATTTCCTGTTGCTTCCCGCTAGGCGGGACCGTTTGTGGTGGTTTTGACTGCTTCCCGTGAGGCGGGATTTTATTGTATCAGTTTTTCTTTGCTTACTGCTGGGCGGGATCTTCTCGATGGTGGTTTTTTGCTACTCCCCGTTGGGCGGGATCTCCAAAACTACTTTCCTTCTTATTTGTTTATTTCCCGCTGAGAGGGATTGTTTCATGTTTACTGTTACCACTGGGCGGGATTTCTGTTTTGGTGTTCAGTTTCAAGGGATTAATGCCCTAGGCCCATTGCTTATGTAATCAAGTTTTTTTTAGGGGTTACGATTTCTGTAATAGGCTTATACATAAAGCCAAGAGGCATGATGCAAGGCTGATTTTGTACATAAGGTTTTGGGATCCTCTATAAAAACCCTGTTTTAATTTACTATAATAATTACCAAAAAAAAAAAAAATAATCAAATATTTGAAAAATTCAATTTTACATTTATCAATTATTAAAAAACAAATCAATTTTCAAATTCAATTATTAAATTTAAATAATCAATGCTTATTTCTCCCAATTCAAAATTCAAATTCATCTACTTAAAACTCCCATCATGCATTCAAACATTAATCAAATAATAATCTAAATGGGTCCTTATAACTCCTAAAAATTAAAGCACTCAATAAATTTTTGGCCAAAATTAAGGTGAAAAATCTTACCTCTCACTTACTCAATGCTTGGTATTTTTTAGACTTGTTAGACTATGTTAGAGTGTAATAGATTCATCAGGGCATGTTGGTTTTATGAATGCACATCAGGCTTTGTCAAGGAAAATAATAATTTCATGTGTATAATATTCAAATGTTTCACCTTTGCTATTGAAACTAAGGAGTATGCTCCTCTTCTAGAACTATATCTTAAGATTTCAAGTGGTAATCATGCTGCTAACTTTTTTGGTGTTTCACATTACTTTAGCTCCATTCATAGATGCTTCATAGGCTCTTTTTTTATATTCTTCTCATTGGTTTGCATAGCCTTTTCACTGGTGTTAGTTGCTTGATATGGCCAATTTCATCTTGTCTCTCTCACAATATTGACTCTAATGCTTCTAGATATAAAGTCTCCAAGATTAGCTTAAATATCCTCATACTCCTTGCTAAAAATTATCTTTACACTCAAATTCCTTGTTGAATATCCTTTCTCTTAGCACTAGTCTAAATATATTTTCTCAACTTGCTTTCAATAACAAGGACTTCACACTAGGTGTTTCTTCCTATATTCTATTTTTGGGTTGTCACCCTCTACCTTATCTTAGGCTCTACCTTCAATAACCATTGTTATTCATTTATTCTCAACCTACTTTCTCTTGATTTCTTCAATGGGCACACAATCTATGCCTACATATATCAACTTTATAAAAATACTTGGGTAAAAATAACCCAATTAATATTTTTTTTTGGGTTAAATTTTCTTCACATGGCTCCTTCTCCAAATATCCTCCTTATCCAAATATCCAAATTCACACTATAGTATATCTATGATGCTAGCTTATAAAAATTCTCCTACAACAAAATTTTAAACCTTCAATCCTTCAAATTCACACCAAATTTTGTTGATGCTATCTTTTATCCAATATGGATCCACCAAGATTGGATAGAGTGTGGACCCTATACCATTGATAGATTTAAAAAAAAATCAAATGATATATCATTATATCTAGGATCAAATATGAACAAAAAAATTAATGGATACAAGATCTTTGATCAATATATATCAATATAATATTCATAAAATAAAAATGTCTCAATATAGAAACTCATAATAATATTGATCAAGTATTCAAGATTTTTGTTACAATATTCATTTAATTTTATCATAATCAAATGAAATATATGGATCTTTCTCTCCATAATATAACCTTGGAATATGACTCTTCAATATTTAACTATTGCTCTCCTCACATATCCAATAAATTCATCCTTTCCTATTCCACACATACAACATATCTCTGATATACCATCACTTTAGATATTTTCACATACATGTGAATGTTCACATGTATACTTGACACCTACACATACTAATTTTGACAAACTTATACGATATATTGCACACACTTGTACACTTTACTACATGACCACATGACACTTGGACTTATCCTACACATAGACACATACTTTAGTGGAAATATAAATAGCATATCTAATCTAATGACTCACACTCTAATATAATATTTACCTATGTACAATGGTACCATGTGGTTACTTTAAATTCTACCAAATAATGTAATATTCTTTGACAATTACATCTACATATAAGAATTTATATTTAATTAGATGTCATTTATAGGGTGAATCTCTTTTCATGCTAAATTAGTACCTTGTAGCATTCTCTTTTATATGTGGTTGCATATATTTAGATGAATAGCTTCTTCCATGTACCTACACATATACAACAAGGTATATAGAAAAGTTAATTATATTTTACTGGTGGTATATTGAAAGGGGGACCATTTAAAATTCATAAGGAACCCTCACCATGGTAATATCAATATGTTTTCTTACAAAATCATAGCTACTAAAAGGTTAAAATACTAGACTAAGGAATACAAATATGAGGGTCATCCTAGTGATTCAAAAACTTTGGTATATTGTCATTGTAGTAAAAATTCACTACACCTAAAAGGAATTTTTTTCTTGGTCATTTTTCAAGATGGGCTCGATAGAGGTAGGTCGACAAAAAAAAAAAGGAGTAAAAGTACACATTTAGTTTTTTTTTAAGTGAAAAACCCCTTACAGGGCTGACTTGGTTTGAGAGACCACGAACAAGGGGTTCTACACCATCAAAGTCACTAGGGAGTCGCACCTGAACCTGCCCGATTCATATTTTTGGTAGGGTGGATATTTGAACCTGGGACCTCCCTTGGAGGATTGCCCTCTCCTCTCCAACTCACATACAACACTTGGGTCGTACACATTCAATTTTGGCAATTCACGATTGGTGCTAATTTTACATAGAGGATCTCCATAAATATTTTGATGTTGTGCAAACCATATAATTATTGATTATAACAACCTAGGTCTAACTCACCTAGTTGTCAATCTTCCAGGGGTAATCCTGGACATGCTAGCATTGGTGGTGCTAGGAAATATTCTACTGGTGGTGTCAGTTTTTTATTTTCCATTTATAAAGGTGTTCACTCCAACAATTTTATGAAAGCTCTTGCAATTCTTAAGGCCTTGCAAAGGGGATTTTCTCTTGGCTGGCATAGGATAATCTGCGAGTCTGAATCTCAAATTGTGGTTAATATTTTAAACAGTAAACGGGTGGAGAAATTTATTTGACAGTTAGCCTCTGTAGCCATTCAAATTATCATAAATGAGTGAAGAGTTCAAATTTATATCCTTTGTGCACATTCCAATGGAATGGAATGTGGTTGTTGATTACCTGGCCAAAAGGGCTTCTGAGCTGCTGCATCCTTAGAGTATAAATAATTGGGAGTCTCTCATCTGGGGAATATCAATGCCTGTGGGGGTTGATCCACAAGGATGTAAATACTTAATGTGGTTTATTCTTGTTGTCTTTTCCATGTGTCATTCTATTCTAGTGGTTTTAGCCTGTTTGGCTATTTATTTGAGTCCTGGTTGGAAGATCAGTTGTACTCTATAATCCAGACATTTTATCAATAAATTTTCACCCCTTTATGTAAAAAAAAAATCTCACCTGGTTGTCAAAAATACAAAGTCAAAATTTTGTTTTATTTGAAAATAAAGTCATAATCTGACTGTTGCACACCCAACTTTATATTAGTACATAGACATAGGTTTTCGCACTTCGAGATCATTGACCACTATAGATGGAATCATGAGTGCTCGATATTGGCCAAATCCTATAATATATTGTCATTTATGAGATCCACCTTCTCCTAACTCAAGTTTTGGATTCTCGATAAGGGATTATCCTTCTAGGGCCCATAACACCTAGAAGGGTGGATGCATGTTTTACCCATCTCATAGCATGGAGGACATTGGTTTCACTGACCTTTACTTAGTCCAAGTTCATATTTTTACTTCAATTCCATGCTATAGTTAGTGTTATTATGCCTAGTGTCTGATAGTAGTCCATCATTCTATGGATGCTATTAGGGCCTACCAATACTCTATTTGATGATAAGATGTCCCATACCATCTACCACTGGACATTCCAACTTTGAAAACCATCTCCCCTAGTCTTGAGTTACTATTGGCTATTCCACAAGTTGAACGGTGAATGTGATAATCTTCATGGTACTACCTCATATGATAAACTGGAATGACATCCCATTCCACCATTTGTTACTCTCCATAGCATAAGGTCCACTGACCCTTATAATCCTACTAGAGAAAAGTTATTCCTGAATCACAACAATCACCACCTACAAGTTATTAGAGTTGGGTGGATGCTAATCCTTTTTTAAGAGCATCTTAATGTAACACTTATTAATAGAAAGTATACCATTCATCTCGATCATATATAAAAAGAATCCATCTTAATTCAATTTTCTATTTTGGTGGTAGATTGAAAAGTTATAATATTTTGAGTTTTTCTGGTATGGTCTAGAGAGGATCTTAGAAAATAAAACTAAAGTTCCAAAAACCATAAAATAATTTCTACACAATACTAAGTATGTTATTACTTTAATAAATTACATACTAAAAAAACATAGAGTTCAATCATATAGAGAACTATACATACAATGAATCCTTCGTACATATGTACCTATACTTTATATTTAATTACTAAATTAAGAATTCCTTAAAGAATATCAAAGAGTACTCTAAACTAAATTATTTAACTAAATCTAAATATCTAAGAACCAAAGAGTAGAAACTTTGTTATAATCCTCTATGTACTATGATCTTACCAACCACTGATGTGTCTTAACCCCTCTTCAAAAAACCTTAAGAAATAATCGCCTCTAGATAGTTTACTTATATGGGTTTTATTTGAAAGTGTTTTATAATGTACTAATTATTTCCTAATATCCTTAACTTCCAATATCTAAAATATGTAAAAATAAATGTTTAAGCATTTCGATGGATTGAGACATCAGTCACACAACCGACACCGTCAAAAATAACTCCATTTTTAAAAATTGTTTTAGGGGTTTCCGGTAAAGTATAATCATGAGATATATTGTTATAAGGTTGCATTGATTAAAAAATATATATATAAAATTTGCTATTGGTTGCATTATGCAAAGGTAAACATTAAAAGTTTTGAATTTCATTTTAAATGGTTTGACCTTAAAACGAATGTGAAATAAAATATTTATCAATCATATTATGTGATTAAACATGACATAATATATTACACATTACTTTTCTCATAATAACTTACCTACAATGAGACGTAATCTACCATCTTCACTAAAACATTATTGGTTTTAAATTCATCTTAGGTGTTTTGGTCACTTAAGAACTTTAATATATATACTAATCATACTAAGATAAACAAATTTGTAAATTACATTTTATACTTTTCAAGATAGACATTCAAGTTTTTTTTTTAAGTATTCAAACAAAAAAGAAACATAGCTCAAATGAATTGTCATTCTCCAGCTTCACATTCACGATAAATAATCATTGTCACTATTTTCAATAAATTCTTTTATGCATTTCAATAAAAATATTTCTCTACTATAGAGCACTGTAGATATAATTCCTCACAACCAAGTGAGAATGCTAGTATACTATGCCCATTTTAAGGAAAAAAGAGCACTTCATAATGTTTTCTAAGGACAAACATTGGTAAATTATTCTAATAGTTCATTTTCTTAGTAAATATAATTTTTATATTTATTAATATTCGTGACGAACTTGGCCATGATAAAAAATGTGAATGCATAAGATTGAATTTTACTATACCTTGAGGCTAGCTATTGCTTCACCTACCCTATTGTTCAGTTTTCATATATGAACCATGACTAATGTTGGTAAAAGTATTTTCTAATTCACTCTCGTCAATACAGTTTTTACCAAGCAAACAAAGGATCCAAAAGTGCGGAGAAAAATTTGGCAATGAAGATTCTCATAAAAATTAAAGATATGTGTTAATATGTAGGGTGAATAAAGTTAATCTACGTCATGAAGAATTTACTTCACTAAATTTGTGCAAATATTTTTCTGAGTATATTGTCGGAAGTTCTACAGGCCATAATATTTAAATATCTTTTTTAACTGAGAATTAAAACATTCTCACCATGTTATGTGAGAACTAGTGATTCACATATATTCATAAATTCACTACCACCAACAAATACATGTTTACACAAATTATTTCCATTCTATTTTATAGGGAAAAGAGAAAATTGATGATCAATTATTCCTAAAATTTACATGCTCTATTGCTGCTGAAAAAAATAGCAGTCATATAACAGCTTCATAGCTCAACCGCCCCAATCTCTAAAGGTTTTTTGTAATCCAAGGTAAGCTTATTGGCCAAATAAAATCTTGTTTCATTCCTGCTAAGGCAAATAATCATGTGGTTGCAAGCTATTGGGTTAGCATGGCCCTTAATGTATGCAACGTCTATATGAATACAAAACAATTACAGTAGACAACTAGTATGCACTTATTAAATTATGAATACAATTCAGTCAACGCTATCACCTTCTAAAAATGTTAAGGCTTACTGGTTAATCTTACTAGTTTATGAATTCACATTGACATTCAACACAATATAACATATTCAAAACCAACAAAGAACAAACTGAACAATTCTACACCCAAAAGCATTCTCAACAGTATATAAATAAATATTCATTTTTTGTTCCATACTACACACCATAAAGCAAATACTAGTGAAATTGATAAGAGCTTAGTGGATACCAAGCTATTGTCAAATACAAACTTGGAGCTGAGTTCCACAGAGCTCACAAAGACATTAATTTACAAACTGCAGTTACTCTCCTAAGCACATCCAATATTTTCCTCATCATAATCTTTGAGCCTTGAATTCATTTTAAAGAAATTTCATATAATTTTCAGATGACACATAAGTGCAAATCATGCAAAGGATTACCTTTTTTTCTGCCATATGGTGGTGACTTTGTTCATCCAAAAAAGAAAATATTTTTAATATTCTTTTTTAAATATTTTTATATTATATTAGTTATTGTATATAAATTATATATTTTTAGATATTAATTTTATTTTATATATTTTAATTTTTTATTAATATTATATATATACATTTTATTTTATACATATGTTATTATATAGATATATATATATATATATATATATATATATATCCTTTCAGCAAAAGAGATATTATTACATACAAGCAAAAGAAAACATTCAATTTTCAAAATCAAGCATATGCACATAATGCAAGCAACATGCAAAATGTCCTATATGAAATTTTATTGGTGGGCTTTAGTGTACCCATGGTCCATGGTGCATTAAGCACGACATCATATCCCACCTTATCTGATGCCTACAACTACTATCTCTGCATAGGCATAGGTTTTTACACTTCGAGATCATTGACCGTTGTAGACGGAATCATGAGTGCTCGAGATTGACCAAATCCTACAATATGTTACCATTTATGAGACCCACCTTCTCCTAAATCAAGTTCTGGTTTCTCGATAAGGGGTTATCCTTCTAGATCCTATAACACTTGGAAGGGTGGACACATAGTTTCTTTATCTCGTAGCATGGCGGACATTGGTCTCATTGACCTTTACTTAGTCCTAGTTCATATTTTTACTTCAAGCCCATGCTAGAGTTAGCATTATTATACCTAGTACCTGATAGCAGTTCATTATTCTATGGATGTTATCTGGACCCACCAATACTCTAGATTTGGGTCCAGATATCTCAGCTCATGTTACAATTGATGATAAGACGTCTCATATGATCTATAACTGCACCTTCCAACTTTGAAGACCAGCTCCCCTAGTCTTGAGTTACTATTGGCTATTCCAAATTGAATGGTGAATATGATAATATTCATAATAATACCTTGTACGATAACCTAGAATGACATCTCATTCCATCGTTCACTACTCTCCATAGCATAAGGTCCACTGACCCTTATAATCATGCTAGAGAATTGTTATCCCTAAATCACAACAACTACCACCTATGAGTTCTTGAATTGGGTTGATGATAATCCTTCTCAAAGAGCATCTTGATGTAACACTCATTTAATAGAAATTATACCATCCATCCTGGTGATATATAAAGAGAGTACATCTGAATTTAGTTTTCTCTTTTGGCGGTAGATTGAAAAGTTATAATATTTTGAGTTTTTCTGGTATGGTCCAAAGAGGATCTTATTATATCGAAAGGTAGAAAATAAAATTAAAGTTCCAAAAACCATAAAATAATTTCTACACTATTCTAAGTATGGTATTACTTTAGTAAATTACATACTAAAAGAACACAGAGTTCAATCATATAGAGAACTGTACGTACGATGAATCCTTGGTACATATGTACCTCTACTTTATCTTTAATTACTAAACTAAGAATTCCTTAAATCATATCAAGTAGTACTCTAAGCTGAGGTATTAAACTAAATATAAATATCTAAGAACCAAAGAGTAGTAACTTTGTTATAATCCTCTATGTATTATGTTTTTACCAATTACCGATGTGTCTTCACCCCTTTTCAAAAAACCTTAAGCAGTAATTGCTTCTAGATAGTTTACTTATATGGATTTTATTTGAAAGTCTTTTATAATGTACTAATTATTTCCAAATATCCTTAATTTATATCTAAAATATGTAAAAATAAATGCTTAAGCATTTCTATGGATTGATATGACAGTCACATAACTAACACCATTATAAATAACTCCATTTTTAAAAACTGTTTCAGGGGGTTTCCAGTAAAGTATAATCATGAGAGGTATTGTTATAAGTTTGCATTGATAAATAGAATGTTCTAAAGTTTGCTATTGGTTACTTTATGCAGAGGTAAACATTAAAATTTTTTAATTTCATAAATGGTTTGGCCTTCAACCGAATGTGAAATAAAATATTTATCAATCATATTATGTGATTAAACATGACAACATAGATTACACTTTACTTTTCTCAAAATAACTTACCTACAATGAGACGTAATCTACCATATTCACTAAAACATTATTGGTTTTAAATTCATATTAGGTGATTTGGTCATTTAAGAACTTTAATATATATACTAATCACACTAAGATAAACAAATTCATAAATTATATTTTATACTTTTCAAAATATACATTCAGGTTCTTTTTTAAGTATTCCAATAGAAAAGAAACATAGCTAAAATGAATCGTCATTCTCCAACTTCACATTCACGATAAATAATCATTGTCACTATTTTAAATAAATTATTATATGCATTTCAATAAAATTATTTCTCTGCTACATATGCACTGTATATACAATTCCTCACAATCGAGCAAGAATTCTAGTACACTACGCCCATTTGAAGGAGAATGAGTACTTCATGTTTTCTAAAGCCAAATATTGGTAAATTCTTCTAATAGTTCATATCCTTAGTAGATATTTTTTATTTATTTATTAATATTGGTGATGAACTTGTTCGCAACAAAAAATGTGAATGCAGATGTTTACTGTAGCTTGAGGCTAGCTATTGCTTCACCTACCCTATTTTTCAGTTTTCATATATAAACTGTGACCAATGTTGATAAAAGTATTTTCTAATTCACTCTCATCAATATAATTTTCACCAAGCAAACAAAGGAGCCAAAAGTGCGGACAAAAATTCGAAAATCAAGATTCTCATAAAAATTAAATATGTGTTAATCCATAGGGTAAAGCAAGTGAAGCTATAACATGAATAATTTACTTCACTAAATTTGCACAAATACTATTTAGAATATATTGTCGAAATTTCTAGAGGCCATACTATTTAGATATCTTTTTCTTAACTGAGAATTAAAATATTTTCACCCTACTATGTGAGAACCAATGATTCACATCTATTTGGAAATTCACTACCACCAACACATACATGTTTACACAAATTACTCCCATTATATTTTACAGGGAAAAGAGATAATTTATGATCAAATATTCCTAAAATTTACATGCTCTATTATTTCTAAAAAAATAGCAGTCGTATAACATCTTCACAGCTCAATCGCCCCAATATCTTAAGGTTTTCTACAATTCTAAAGAAAAAATGCCCTATATTGCTATCTCTTGCAGTGATAGCAGGAAAAAACCTTTGTGCACCGGCGAGCTAGGGAGAGAAAAAACTTTGCACATTTTTCAATAGCCGCGAGTTAGGGAAAGAAAAATGAAGGGCACGTTTTAATTAACACATTAAAAAAAAAAATCCCTGGATCGCTATCGCTCTGAGCAACGGGGAGAGAAAAAGTGATTTTTGAGCGACAGGGAGAACGAAAATAAATATTGCCAAAAAATATTCTAAGTCCTTAAATCTCCAAATCGTAAAACAAAGGTAGAGAAGAGGCTTTGTACAACGTAGGTTTAGCGACGGAGGGAGTGGGAGAAAAGGACAAAATAGAAGTAGGACAAAAA
>JAQPPZ010004588.1:0-17819 GCA_028583015.1 Wollemia nobilis | reverse complement strand
AGAAATCAGATAAGCGACATTCATTCGGAAAGTCTGCTGGAGGTCTTGGATTTTCGAGTAATGCATTGCGACGCCAGGATTTTCCAGTCCGTCCCATCAATATCAATATGAATACGACGATGGCGTCCATTACAACCGAAGGAGACTTGAAACGGCGCAACGGCAATCATCACCCCAATCTATGGGACGATGATTTCATTCAGGCTCTCTCAAAGACATACGAGGCAACAGTGGTATCAAAGCACGATCCTTGTTTTCTCATTACTTTTAGTATTATTTTGTATACATACAAAACCTCAGACCACTAATATTGTTAGTAATAATGTTAATGTTAACGTTTATGTTGTTCATTGTTTTGTGTGGTAGCAACTTCTAACTTTTCTTTTATGTATTTATGTTTTAGCCATAGGCGAATTACTTCGCACCTTATACTGATCCATTAGATATAATTTATTTCTTATATAAAATTTAAATCCTATAATTATATATATATACATACATCCAATAGTAGGTGTGAGGTAGTTGACCCTGCTTTCTAATGAATTCATGCGATATTATTCCCATTTATTACAATTACATATTTCTACGTTAAAATTTGGTCCCATTTTAATACATCTTTTACTACTAATCTAAACTTATTTTCAAAAACAAGTGAATCTAATCCTATGTTGGAATACCTCTTCTTCTTCTGTTGGTCCTCAGGCTCCTTCGAATGAAGAACGTGCAGAGAAGCTAATCAGGGAGATCAAGGGCATGTTCACGGCATTAGCAACTCCAGATATCACTTCCTCTGCACATGATCTTTTCGAACGCCTTTCGCTAATCGATAACGTCGAACGCCTTGGCATCGATAGACATTTTCGAAAGGAAATCAAAGAAGCGCTTGATTATGTTTACAGGTTTGTTTACCCTTGATAATTTAATTCGAGTGGTTCTGACTTTTGTATCTATAGTATATTTATTTCCATTTGAAAACCATTGTTATATATATATATATATATATATATATATATATATATACTTTTGTATTAATCTTGAGTATGGTGTTGATTTCATCAACGATCTTAATCGAGTAGCAGGCATTGGAATGAGAAAGGTATTGGGTGTGGTACAGACAGTTTTAGTACCGATCTCAACACCACCGCGTTGGGACTTCGAATTCTTCGACTGCACAGATATGGAGTTTCTTCAGGTCTGCACATCGATTAAATCTATCGAATCATCAATCAGTTTAATTGATTAGCATAAGCGTATTTGCTGGTAATGCTTGGGATTTCTATTGCTAATTAACGATAATATGATGGCAGATGTGTTGGAGCACTTCAAAGGGAAGGATGGACAGTTCTCGTGCTCTACGAATGACTCAGAGGCGGTGATCAAAAGCATGCTAAATTTATACAGGGGATCGCTAATTGCATTTCCAGGGGAGAAAGTTATCGACGAGGCCAAAGCCTTCGCAACCACATATTTAAAAGAAGCTCTTCAAAAAATTAAGAGATCAAGCCTTTCACGAGAGGTTATGAGAAATTTTACTTCTGCCCTACTGATCTGCACCTCAAAGTGTGTGGGTACCATGCTTTTTCCTAAATAATTTTTTAGTAATTGTAGTTTTTGTTGAACAGATAGAACTGAATTTGGAGTATGACTGGCACTCGACCATGGCGAGAGTGGATGCCAGACATTATATCGATATATACAGTGAAGACAATTCATGGGGAGACAGGATAATAAATAAGTAATCCCTCTACCCTTAACTACTACTATTTTTATTGCTAAATTACATTGTACATCGTTAAGAAACAGAGGAGAAAAAGTTATTTTATTTATGCAATTGTGTATTTGCAATTTTGCAGGATGCCGCATATGAGTAATAAAAAGTTGTTAGAGTTGGCAATATTGGACTTCAATAGGACACAGGCGTTGCAACAGCAAGAGCTTAAGATTATCTCAAGGTGGGGACTCACAAACTAGTAATTTAATGAAAACTTGGGGTCCTCCTAATCCATTTAGGAGGTCTAACGGTGATGTGGATATGTTGAATAGAGGGAGAACACAAAGTACCTAATCATAGGTTTCACAAAAAGTATGGACTAATATAGTATATAACTGATAACACAAGATAAATACTTTCCCGTATATATGAAGGTGGTTAAAAGTACACATGGATTAATATAATATATAACTGATGTGAAGGTTAAAAGTTCACATGGATTGGTGATTTGTATTGTGTTTAGGTGGGTGAGGGAGTCCGGTTTGTATAAGCTGAGTTTTGCTCGTCATCGTCACGTGGAATATTACTTTATAGGGGCCGCACTTTGCAGCGAGCCCGAGTATTGGCCTTTCCGCTTGACCGTTGCAAAGGTTAATTCTCTTACAACCTATTTAGATGATATTTACGACACTTACGGGACTGTGGAGGAACTCCGTGTCTTCACAGACGCTATCAAAAGGTATGAGTTACTTCCAGATAAACAAATTAGATGAGCCTACTATATTTATATAGGAAGAGCAATAATCCGGTGGTTTTGATGTGTCTGTCAGGTGGGATCCCTCTGCCACAGATTGCCTTCCGGAGTATATGAAAATCGCATACATGGCATTATACGACGCTGCCAATGAAATGGCACGGTGGGCGGAGAAGACTCAAGGCCGTGACACCCTCGACTACACCTGGAAAGCTGTAATAATTCATTTTTTAAACCTAACATAAAGTCGTGTTGCTAATTTTATAAACATTTAGACCGTAGGCAGAATTAAATTGGAAATATTGTGTTCAATTAACGAGGAATAGTCTGTCGGTGATTGTATGAGATGCAGTGGGAAGCCCACCTAGATTCTTACATGCAAGAAGCTGAGTGGATTGCTGCTGGTTACATACCAACTTTTGAGGAATATTTAGAGAACGCCACAGTGAGTAGTGCTGTTCGTGTGGTGACCTTGCAACCCATATTAGCATTGGATGGCCCTCTGCCTGACAACATCTTGCCAAAAGTTGATTATCCCTCAAGATTTCATGAGCTTCTATGCTTATCCTTCAGATTAAGAGGCGACATAACAACCTTCAAGGTATTATATAGCATACTTCGAGTGTTTGAGTTAGGCCTGTAATCTAAAATTATATTTTATCTTATACGCCTACTTTTTTATTGTTTATTAAGACCGAAGCTGCCCGCGGAGAAACAGCCTCAGCCATAGCGTGTTATATGAGAGATCATCCGGGATCTACGGAGGCAGACGCTTTGAATTCTGTTACGGCTCTAATGAGAGAACGGTTCAAAGAATTAGATTGGGAATACCTGAAACCTGACAATGTTCCAGCTATAAGTAAGGATTATGCCTACGCCATCACCAGAGGTCTCCATCTTTTTTACAAAGAAAGAGATGGGTTCAGCGATACCACAGAGGACCTAAAGGATCATGTCACCAAACTACTTATACAACCTGTCAAAATGTAATGTTTAGGTTCAAGCTCTTACCCAGTGCATGCAATGCTTTTGTTTGTGAGGTTAGGTATGTAGAGGAGATATGAACTCACACAAATTGTTGTCATCTGTTTTACAGAGAAAGAGATGGGTTCAGCGATACCATAGAGGACCTAAAGGATCATGTCACCAAACTACTTACACAACCTCTCAAAATGTAATGTTTAGGTTCAAGCTCTTACCCAATGCATGTAATGCTTTTTTTTTGTGAGGTTAGGTATGTGGAGGAGATATGAACTCAGACAAATTGTTGGTGTCAGATAGCAATACCTAGTCATTACATGATTGTAGCTCCAGTCAAAAATTAGATTAAGTAAATAATATTTTAAATATGTATATGTTTAAATCATTTGGATTGAAATTGTGGAGGTTTGTAATGCCGGAAACGGTGTACAATTTATATAAGAGTTTTCTCAGAAAAAAAAAATGTTTGAAAAAAACTTAAAAAAAACAAACTATGGACTTAGAAAGGTAATTACAAAATAAAAAGGTTTGTGGAAATTTAAAAATTATTTGATAATTTTAAAAAAATTATAATTATTAAATGAATTTAATTTGAATATTAAAAGATATTTAAAAATGAAGTTTTAAAAAAATAGTGATGGTTGTCAAATTATATGGGGTAAATTTTTGAATTTTATGATTATTAAATGGAATGAGGATGATTGATGAAATTTTTCTTGGTGTAATATTATTATGTGGTTATGATTCAACTCCATATTATCAATTAATTTTATTATTATTATTATCAAATGTTATGAGCTCTACTAATTAAATACCTTGATTCTTAAGGAAAAGACCCAAGTTTAAATCTTGTTAGGTGATACATGAATAGTAACCCAAAATACCATAAGTCAATCATAATGTAATTAATATGAAGCTCATCTCAATCCTATATAGCTAGTTAAAGAAGTTATTCTTAACATTGCAATGATTCTACATGTTAATTGTACTTCTCATTGACAAATTTATTCATATTTAGGCATCATATTTAGCTATTTGGACTCTTTCAATCCTTAGTTAAAGAAGAAATGGTTGTATTTCTCTTTGATTAAATTTATCCATCTATTCTCTTTGTGAGTTATGCGAAATATTCATCATTTATAATAGTCATAGTTGGGTATTATATGGAGTTGGAAGAAAACAAATCTATGCCACAACATTTATCAATTCAATAAAATTATATTGTATAAATATTTTGTGTATTGTATTTTGCATTATAGGAATAGTGAAAGTTATAATAAAAGTAGGCATATTTTGTAGTGTTTCGTTTTAGTTATAGTTTTAAAGTTGTAATAAAAGTATATGCCATCACCAAATATTTCTAGCTTTCTCTATATAGAATGAGTTGAATTTAAAATTCCTACACAAGATATAAATATCATGCTACAAAATTACTTATACAACATATGAGAATGTATGTTTTTTAAGGTGATTAATTTTTTTTATAATAGAACCATCCTATTTAAAAAAATCAATATAATTTTGATTTGTGCTCTAGATTTATAATAGTAATAGCACCATGTAGATATGCTAAGTGCATAGAAATATTTCTAAATTTTAAGTTTCAATTATGATAATGTTATGATCAGAGTCTATCTAGGTTTAATTATTATCAAGTGCACATAATGTAATTTCTTCTATCTATTAGTGTAGGTTTATTACAATTGTTTAAAGACAGGTGGTGTGATTGTTATAATCCTTTTTCTACCATATTTACGTTACAAACTAATATGAGATGGTCTTCAAATAAAATTATTATATATTCAACTAATCATAGACCGAGGTCAAAAATTGTGATGAAAATTGTGTCATGAAAATTAACACTCTAAGTGTATGTAAAATTATGTCATGAAAACTAACACTATGTATTCTAATAAGTAGAATATTTTCTAAGAGACAACCTTTTTAACTAATTCCTATTTGAAACAACTGTGGTCGAAATAGAATTGGTTATTATTATGAAACATAGTTGAATGTATAGATATAATTACTTGTTATCATATGGCATGTTTCAAAGACTATAATAAATTTTAAATTTAACCACTAGTATATCTAGAATGAATTAATAAACAAAATAATATTCTTTTTTTTTTGTTACTTTGTTCCTTATAAATTATTATTTAAAAAAAAAAATAATTTTACCTATGATATAAGTAACTTAAATTTATGGATGAGTTTATCTTGTTAAGGCATTTTGATGCTCACAATGAAAATAACTATTTATTAAAATAATACCTAAGAAAATAATCTTGTATGTCTTGAAGAAGACCCTACCACTACTCAAGATTTTGTCTAGGACTCTAATAGGCACAAAGTAAAGATTTTTGGTGAATAATTAATGAAGTTATGGAACAACCATGAACTAATAATATGTAATTGGCTATAACACATCTAAATATCATAAGTCATTTGTATTCATAGAAAAATAAGTAACATTATAGACTATGTCATTACTTCTAATTCACTTATCAACTTATTTGATGGATTCAAAATTATAATTGTAATAGGCGGAAAATTGGAAGGTATATTGTGAAGGGCCTCCTCATGATGTTTCCACTGTATCCTCTTATTACTTTGAGACAAGAAAAAGTTGTGATTCTAAAGTCTATTTTGTTGGGTTGATTGAAGAACACCTACATTTCTCCTAAGAAACTTCTTTGTCTAAGTTTAACCTTAACCTATCCCTAATGCATATACAAAATACAACCATCAAAACCTACAACAAAAATGCTCTATTGATTTTGATGAGGAAATAAATCATAATTTCTTTCTTTTAAGAGGCAAAGGGTGTAAGAAGATATCACAAATAAAGCTTATAATGTAGCTATATGTAATTTTCATTGAATGCTTGGATGTTTGAATGGATGCTATTGTTAGATTGACTAACATTTTCTTAGGCTAATAGATGAAGGTTTGAGAGGTAATGTTAGAGTGTAAATAACAAACTTTCTTATTATATTACTTAGATACATAACTCTTATAGGCCCTATTTTTCTCAAGATCATGTAGACACATCTCATCAAGAGTAAGTTTTAAAAGATATGCTTTCCAGTACTCCTAATGATACACATCATGACTCAACAATTTTTCAATAAATTATTCAAAGCAAGCAATTCAATTTCAAGTGATAAAATATGTTTAAAACCATAGGCTAAATAAAAGGGGTTGTTATTGTGGACTTTCAAATACTATTTTTACACACCCATAATGTGGGATATAACTTTAAGTTTCAATATTTATTTGATTCAATAACTATGTTTTTCAAAATATTTACAAAAATCTTATTGATAGATTTAGATTGCCCATTTCCTTATTGATAATCAAGTGTAGACAATGGTGCTAAATCCCTAATGAAGAATTTAATTCCTATATTTATTTATTTTTAAAGGGATGCCATTTTTTGAAATGATATTGGAATGGATTCCAAGGTGATACACAATTTGAATAATGATAAATTTGGATATAGTCAAGCTCATCTTATTTGTAAGTGGCATAACTTAAACCTGTAGACACCTAAAACATGTCATGTTTAGGGGAGCTACTCACAGAGACACATTCATAAAATCACATGACATAGTCTTGGAATTTCCAAGCATCAAAAATGGTTCTCGCCACTCATATGGGGTATTTCAAGCCCATCCAATCCTAGCTGCTCAAGACTAGAGCAGCCAGACCTTAGCCGCTCAAGGTTAGAGTGGCTATATATTAGTCATTGTAGATGATAGTAGCCAAATCTTAGTCGCTATATATGAATACGACTAAACCATAAAAGTAGTTTTATCGACAAATATGTCTAATCATGGGCAGAAGTGGCAGTCTGCATGCAATAACGATGAGCGAAAGTAACTTTGCATTCCCTTTCATGACCAGTTCACATAGGAGACTTAATTTTATATTTAAACTTTAGTTAACTAGCCTCCAAGCATAGACAAAGATAAAACTACTCATGCTAACGACTAGATTGCATAGGAGACTCCAGTTTGAAGTTAGATTTCAGATAACTTATCTTTAAACATAAAAAAGATAAAAATATTCTCATGCTAACCTTCACTACGCATAAGGGATTCAGTCCTAGGGATTGGGCATAGACCTAGGGTTTCACACACTTTAAAAGGTGTAAGCCTGAGAGCACCAGGAGAGAATTTGTTTTGGGAATTTATCAGAACAGGTCACTGAGGAGAGCTTTCGATACTTAGAGAGTTTCCTTTGGAGATCATGTTTATGGCGAAGCCCTAACAAATAAGAGAGTAAAGCGACCACTATTTCAACATCTGATACAACCTTTGATCCATAGCTTTGGGGCAAAGAGAACGAAATTCACCTTAGTGGCCGTTGTCTCGGATAGTGACCCGTAGGTCTAGCTTAGGGTTTTATACATTAGTTTCATTATTTTGTTTAGCATATCATTAGCATAATATCATTTCATTCATTTAACTTCATAGCATAGGTTTAATCTGCACTTGCTTTCATTTTGGTATATTCAATACTAACAACCTCATTCAGGGAGGCATTCTCGGACATCTAAGTGTGTGTTGTTGTTCCATTATTTACAGGGCCATAGGTTCATCAGAAAGAATCTGCAACATATGATAGCAAAAGGGATCCCTCCAAGAAACATTATTGGAGAAGGAGGTATCTGTAAGTCCTCATACATTTTTGTGTGGAATTGAGGAGCTTTTTAAAGCACACAACCTCTTCGTGAAAGGGGCACTCTTTACCTATTTGTAACCTTATTGCATCGAAATGGGTATCCCTAAGAGGTACCGACATATAACCAAGTTTCAATCCAAACCATGTTATATGCTTTTCATTGTCTTCCATTTCATTTTGGGTTTTAATACATTGCAAGTAGAGTAAAAAGAGTGGTGCATGCACCCCGAGGTTGCTACAAATGTTGATAACGGTGGGACATCCACTGAATTTTATTTTTTTCTTGGATACTAACTTAATTTTATGTACATACCTAGACATTCTGATCTATAGTGGCCATAAATCAACCGCTTTGAGCCATAGTGTCCAACAGAGCCTTAGTTGCTCCTGCTAATAGCGGCCAGGAACCAACTGCTCTGGTCAACAATGACCAACATTGGAGTGCAGCAGAGGTCAAAAAACAAACTCTCTAAGCTGGATCAAAGGTTGGTACAACTTATCTAATATTTTACAGCTTTCTATCTGCTTCTATGTGTCTAAAATAGTGAACTTAAAGAACATTTTTGTTTAAGAATTGAAAGAATAAAAAAAGAATGAATTAGGTGATTGCATATCTTAGATCTTCTTTTAGATTTCCACTAGGTATTGCTAGGTATAGCGGATTCTATATGTAAATTCCACCCTAGAATCCAACGTACTACACACTGTATGGTTTTTTTGCTTGTTTTGAGGCCTTTCTAAAGGCTATATTTGGACTTGATAAAGTGCACTCATTAATTTCATAGTAGTTCATGCATCTTTCTGAATATTGAAACACATTTTGCATTAGGCATATAGGGAAAGTTCATGGTTGCTATATGATGTATTCGTATTCATGCAATCTTAAAATGAACCACACACAGACACATTTGTTTAAACATTGGGGAGTTGGATTTCATCACCAACCCTCAATTCAGGCTGGTGACGTTGGAATACATCTCTTTCCACAAGTTTTCCCCTATATTTTCCTAGAAACGGATTGAAGAACCTTTTCATAGTGGTACTAAGGTACTTGTGTTCAAATTATCTCCCACTGTTGGAACATTCATTGGTTTAGAGTGGAAGAGATAGGCGAACCCCCCACTAGGATTTTAGTGATGTACCCTAGTATCTTTTGGGAAATCATGTTTGGCATGAGTAATCTTGATTATCACTATGAATGAGTCTCCTCATTCCAAATCCAAAGCAAGAAGAAATAAACAACAAAAAATCAGAATACATAAAATAGTTAGGGCACACTATAATCAAGATAAACATTTGTGTGATATTGTTTGATCATATTTAAAGTGCAACACAAAAGCTAAATTCCATATGATTGTTAAAACAAGAAGTAGACATCCTTAATCTGATGCTAAGGGAGGGTCTGAAACAACACATACCCTTAGGCTAAGTCGTAGTAACATTGAAATACCTACTCGAAAGATCATAAGACATAGTTCTATGATTCTAAGGGGTGATAATTCAACCCTTGGGGATCTCCTCGAGAAACCCCACATAGGGAACCACATCATGAAACTACATCTCATAAACACAAAGAGGCCTCATGGCCATCATCATCAAGGAGACACGAGGAAACTTCAAAGTCTTCTTATAAACACAGAAACTTCTCAGAGACATGAGGAAGCTTCAAGAGCTTCCTCCTCGCATAGACATAAAAAATGGAGCAAAAATGACAAGAATGGCAAATACAAGCAGAATCAGGTAAACCCTACCCCAATTAATAAAGTGGTATTGGCTATGCCCAAGGATGGGGCTACACAACAGCCCCAAAATTATCAAGCACAACCCCCTCCAGCAAACTATGAACAAAAGAACAATCAGGGTTGAAACACATAATGGAAACCCCCTCATTATTTTACACCATTGATAGAATCAATGCAATCAATATTCAATCAATTGAGAAATGCGAGAAAGATCAGATTATTTGATATACCTCTTATAGATCCCAACCATATTAAGCCAAAAGGATATAAGGAACATCAATTCTTCCCGTATCAAAGGATATCGGGGCATAATATCAAAGTATGTGTTGGTTTCAAACATTAGGTGCAAAATATGATTGAGGCAGGAGAACTTAAAGTGGACAACCCACTAGCCTCTGACAACATATATATGGGCATATACAAAAACCTATTGCTAAACCATGAGGTCCCTAGAGGGAAATATGCACAAGTCAATCAGGTTCAAATTGATATGCCTACCCATGGGTGTGTTGGTATGGTTAAAATTATCAATATAGAAACCAGGACTAGATTGTATGGTCAACCACAACCTCCCACAGCTCCCATCAATAACCCAACTGCACCTAGGCAGCGGAATGGGCAAGACAACCTTCCAGGTCCACCAACCCGACCTATGGTAAATATTCGGAGTAGACTTGAGCAAAACATACAAATGACTCTGACTAAGCTATCTATTTATGAGCTCATATAGTAGTCCCCAAAGCACAGGGAGACCTTGATGGAGATTTTAAGGTCAATAGAGCTCCAACCATAAGATCTAAATGCATTCACCCATTTTGTGGGACAAGTGCAAGAATACCAGGAACCTGTAATCCGATTCTATGATTATGATATTAAGACAGTATAAATTGCCTTATTGGATCCTCCATTGCACATCATGACATCAATTAATGATTTATCATTTAAGCGGGTCTTGATCAATACAGGTTCATCAATAAACATCATCACAACAATAGCAATAGAACACCTTAATATTCCCAAGTCCAATATCATTTTGGGAGCCTATACATTAAGAGCTTTCAATGATGCTTTATGCAATACTATGGGAATGATAGTCCTACCTATCAAGGTGGGACATAAGACCATCCCTGTGATGTGTAATATCTTGTAATGGGCTATGCAATACAACATCCTCCTAGGGAGACCTTGGATAAGGGACATGAGATGTGTTCCTTCAATATTACACCAACGTGTCAAGTATGTGCATGATAACAAATTCTACATGGTGATGTCCGATGAAAATCCATTCAAGTATGTTCACCAGGTGGATTACCCAAGATAATTTTTGATTCCTTTGGCCCACTTTTTGATAGGGCCTTCATCTCCGAATAATCATCTGGATAACAAAGACAAAGGGGCACAAAAGGACCCATCTACATCAACACCTCATATTGCACACAAAGCAACTAATGCTTCTAGTAAACCATTAACACCTAAACCAAAGAATGATCAAAAGCTAAAGGCACCTATGGTTGAGAAAAATAAACTCAAGGAAATGCTAACCATAACTATTGAAGATATTCCAACTCCCATGGAGGAAGAAGATCACCAAGACCAAGTCGAAGATGATAACTACCATCCTGCTTCGCCAGTATCATCCATGGGGTCATCCACCTCACATGCAACTATACACTTGGCAAACACAGGGATAGGAGAGTATCTTGTGCAATATATAAATTTTAAACCTATCATAGAATATGCATAGGACATGGGACGGCCGAAATATCTAAGACCGCTAGTGGGAATAGTGGTTTTGCTTGGAATCCCTCCCAAATAGACAAACTTTATCTACACTATCCTAGATTACGTCCACAAATCTATGGATATAGACGAGGACAATAATGAGCTATTCACTATTAATATTCGCTACCTCTATAATACTAAGTTTGCTTTGACCTATTTTAATCATTGCCATTGGCATGGTTATGGCCTTGGTATATATGATCAGGGACGTAGGTAGCCATTCGAGCCACAATACCAAATCCTATCTGACATATTTGGGTTAGGATATCACATCAAAGGTTGAGAGGACCCTCTAGAAGTAACATTAGACAGATTAATCTTGGGGTTAGGAGAAGACATCAATTTTATTCCTTATCATCCACCCAATGCAAGATATATGAGCAATAGACAAGTGGCTATGGCAAGCATACCACCTCATGAGACTTATCATCCAAGATCCACGATTTATGTCACCCCAATAGGTTACAACTCATGGGATGATGAGCAAGAATAAAATTCATATGTGGCAAGTGATGATGAAGCACTAGAGGGCTTGGCCATTCATGAGCCTTGCTATTTACAAATTTTTACCTGGTTTGAACACCATGATAGTGGATACATATCAGACGAAAGTGACTATGAGTCAAAGGACTCAACAGAGAGACCCTACTTAGGGGTAAGGAAATGGTCCCATGACTTGGGGTAGCATACTAATGCAAATGGATTCTTTATAAGTGACAAAGAATATAAGGATGAAATAGAGATGGCTTACTTAGGACCAAGACATGAGCCCCTCATCTTGGGACCACATACTAATGCTAATGGCTTCTGGATGAGTGATGACGATTTCGAGGACAAGACTGAGATGGCTTATCTTGGGCCTCACCATTTACAACAAGTCAATATGTTTGTGGAAAGAGAAGCAATACTTCATACCATAGATCCTGGCTTACAGTTTTTGGGGAGACTAGTTGACTTGAATGTCATTCATCACATGGTCAATCCCCCTCTACCTACATTTAGGAAGCTCTTAGAGCCCAATGATCCTATTATATAACTAGCTCATGGACCAGATCTAGAGATTCCCATTCCTCTAGAGCCTCATCATGAGCATAGAAGGGAAACCTCAGAGGTAAGATGTCACCCATGTGGTCGTGGATATTTCATCTCATCCATCAATACAATCTCCATTTATTTGACCAATCCACTCCATAACCCAGCAGATCCCAATAAATATTTGTGTCTCGACATGCAGGCTATTGATTGGGATCACACTAATTCACCAATAAAACCTGAAGATATTTTCCCTAAAGAAGAGATGTTACAACCATTCAATTTTGCATCAAGCTGTCATATGATGTGTTCCACGCTAGTTTGGATCATGAGTCAGTAGGACCTGTAAATCTCTTCAATGACATTCACTTGATACCCATGCCTCACCAGCTATAGGATGGGTCACGTATGGCTATAGAAGCAACTTTTGAAGTGGACATTAGTAATGATCCTACTCAACCAAAGAAATTCAAGTTTAGAGAAAGTTTGTCTCCAGAGGAACAATCCATCATAATTCCTCTCCTAAAAGAGAGGTCAAAATTTTTTTCTTGGACTTACAAGGATATGCTTGGGATAGATCCAAATTTAGTCGTTTACAACCTTTCATTAGATTCCCTAAAGAAGCCAGTTAATAAAAAATTAAGGAAGATACATCCAACAGTCACTTTGATGGTAAAGAACGAATTACAAAAACTAATGGATGCAATTTTCATAGTTCTTATCGACTATCCTAAGTGGGTATCAAACATGGTTCCCATAGGAAAACGAGATTTAAGAGTCCGCATTTGCACATATTTTAGGGGCTTAAATAGGGCAACTTCGAAGGATTCATTCCTATTGCCAAACATAGACGCTCTTATTGATGCCACTACAGGTCATGAGATGCTATCCCTAATGGATGGATTTTTTGGATACAATTAAATCTGAATAAAACCTAAAGACCAGCACAAGACTACTTTCATCACTCCATGGAGAAATTTTTGTTACAAAGTAATGCCATTCGGTCTCAAGAATGTTGGTGTTAGATATCAGCGGGCCATGACATACATATTTCATGATTACATGCACACAATCTTGGAATACTACATGTATGATTTGCTAGCCAAATCATTGATGTGACAAGAGCACGCCAAGGTCCTTACAAAAGTTTTTTATTACCTCATAGAGCACAATGTCAGATTGAATCCTAAGAAGTACGTGTTTAGTATAACTTCTGGTAAGGTCTTAGGGTTCATTATTTCCATGAGAGGCATTGAAGTTGGTCCAGCAAAATTAGAAGCCATAATGGAGATGGCTGCCCCTACTAAAATTAAGGAATTAAGAAACCTACAAGGCAAGGTAACATCCATCAAACGGTTCATCACATAATTGTCAGACAAGTGTCGACCCATGAATCGGTTACTACACAAAGATGTCCCATTTCATTGGGATGAAGAGTGCAAATAAGCCTTTGCAGAAATCAAAACATACCTGACAACGTTGCTAGTGCTAGCTCCACCAAGGCTAGACGTGCCATTTTTTCTATACATATCGACTACTGATTTTTTTATGGGCACCATGCTAGCCCAAAAGAATGTGCAAGACAAAGAGCAAGTCGTATATTACATTAGTCGCACATTGGTAAGCTATGAGCTAGGATATGTGTATGTAGAGAAGTTGTGCTTAGCAGTGGGCTTTGCAACCAAAAATTTGCAACATTACATTTTGAGCCTTACGACTTACTTTGTATCAAAAAAAAAACCTTTGTAGTATATGATGAACAAGACATATCACAATACATGTACTGCAAAGTGGATCATGCTATTGATAGATTTTGACCTACAATTCATAAGTGATGAGGATTGATGTTTGATCACTCATATGACCCTTCTAGTAATTCCTAGCTAGGTTTGCATAGTTTATTTCTTGCAAATTAATATTGTAAGTGAGTCTCCTTCTCACATGCACTTGTGGGCACTAGTTATATTCTAGTTGTCATTTAGGAGTGTTAGTTAGGAAGTGTGAACTCAAAGTAGGAAGTGTGTACTTCAAGATAGCTAAAATGGATCTTATAGTTAGCATTATTCATTTCCTCTTAACTTAGAAGTTACGTGCATTCTCCTTTGCACTTTTGTAGATTATGGTTAAGCATATTGGATCAAATCCATGATTTGATTGGTTTGGTTATGTATTTTGGGCCATTAGAGCCTATATAATGAGTTTGTAATTAATATGAAGTTAGTTGGATTTTCAATCCTTTTCATTGGTATCAGAGCCTAGTTTATGTTTGCACTAGGTCTTGTGAGGTGAGAGGGTAGGAGATAGATTGTTTTTCATGAGAAATTATTTCTCATTAAGGACTCGGTTCAAGCTCAAGGGGAGCTTGAAAACCATTCGCAGAAGGAATTTCCTTAGGCATCAAACTCCTCATTCCAACTTTTTTCTTATGCTCAAGAGGTATAGGAAAAATTTACCCCGATTCCTCTCTTACAAAAATCCCTTGGCAGGTTTGGACTACTCCTATGGTGAAATATGCATTAGGGAGACATTTTTTCCTACCATTGAGGAGTATTGAAGACTGAGGAGCATCTAAAACTAGGTCATGTGTTGACTTAGATCTGGTTGCCTTTCAAACACTGGTCGTGTGTCGACTGGATCTTGAAAGGAGAGCTACTGGAGGGGTCTTGCTGGTTTGAAAAGAAATTACAAATTTCTTGAAATTCTAGGTAAAATTACCTTAGTTTCTTTGAAATCATTGTAACATTTAAATTTTAAAGTTTTAAAATAACAATTAAAGTTATTTAAAATTTAAATATATAAATATATATATTTTTTCGTATAATATAATTTATTTAGTTTATTTTTCTATTTTTCATAAAAATTATATATTGATTTTTATTGAAAAATAAGACAAAAAAAATATTAGCCAAAGGGCCTTTTGTTTTACCCTTTTTGGCCGAGATTCGGCAATCGGCCGGCAAGCAGGACTTTTTGTGCATGTCAGGTTGACGCACACGATCCCACTACCTTACCGGCCTGACAGGCAGTGGCAGACACTGTCAGGAAACAACGCCTGTGTCAGCCTATCAGCTGACAGTGCCTACGACAGTGCCTATGGCCGCGGTTGTCCCAGCCGAGCCACCGTGATAGGCCTGTGCTAGCGGTTATCCACAGCCGCACAACCACATCAGGCTTGTTCTGGCGGTTAGCCACAACTGGCAGCCTGGCTGGTTCTGACAGGCTCTGGTCCTATTAGGCCAAACTTTGGCCGACGGGTGGCTATTGGTGCCGCCCACAGGCTGTCCACATTCGGGCAGCCCGCGGTAGCACCGTGCTGGTGCTGACAGGTCTTGGAACCTGTTAGGTCAGCCCTTCGGCCTACGAGCAGAGTTTGGTACCCCAAGAAAAATTTACCCCTAATTTTTTATTTTTATCCTATCGCTTGCCAAGTTGCAACTGCCTCAAGAAACGTGCAAGAACTAAACTCTAAATTGCCACTTGCACCGCCTTAGGAAACATGCAACAACAGTTGCAGAATTTCATGCAACAGAGGGTGGAGTGCAGTTTCAGCAAAATCAAGGGTAATAATTGTAATTTTTTTAATTTTACTATTCTAAGGTTTTGCATGTAATTTTTATTTTTTATTAAAAATTAATTAATCTTTGATTAATTAAAATTTAATTTTTAATTAAGTTATTTTTAAATTAATAAATTTTAAATTTTAAACCTTAGGTTAGTTTAATTTTTTAAATTTTGAGCCTTAGGAGTATTTTTCAATTTAGGGCACAACATTATAACAAAGAACCTCCAATTTTTACCTTGATTTTCAGTGCTTTTCCTTTTTACTCCTGGCTTATACCCGGTTTCACATGGCTTCTGACTTGGCTGCCCAAGTGGCAGAACTTGCACATGTTGTAAATGCTTTAGCAGATAAAGCTAATGATACTACCATGGCAGAAGTTCTTGGTAACCTTGCAATGAAGGTAAATTATATTTCTGTCCACAATGCTTCAACTTCTGCTCATGATTCTTTACTGAGAGTTCATTGTGAAGTGCACTTTATGATGGATCCTGAAACCTAGAAGTATTGAATAGTTGGATTCTTGACATGAGTTCTTGGTTTTCTTATACTCAGCTTTCAGATGAGGATATGGTTCCATATGCTAAGCTAAAACTTTCTGGTTTAGCTAAAGTACTTGTTGAAATAAAAAGAAGTCATGATGAACTCACCGATTGGGATGAGCTTGTAGACTGTCTTAAGACCAATTTTTATCCTTCCTATTATTCTAAGGAATTGGTCATTAAGTGGTTTCGATTTTGACAAGGTATTAATATGACTGTGCAGAATATATCTTTCAATTCAACAGGTACAAGATACTTTTGAATGTGGAGGAAGATATTAAATCTTTGATTCTCAAATTTCAAAGTGGTTTGTTGGAACATTTGTACAAGGAAATTATGTTTGTTTCTATGAAAAAATTGGATTCATTTTCAACCAGGTGCAACTTGCAGAGGACAAGTTCAAAGCGCATTCACAGGCATTCCGTGCACCTGCTACTCAAGTGGTTGCAAACTCATCAAAATGGAATAGTTCTTTCTCATAAAAGAAGAATTTTGCTCAAAAGAAGAATGGTTCTTCTCCATATCCTTCTTCTCCTTCTCCTTTCACTTCTACTCCTTCTTCTTCTTCTTCTTCTTCTTCTTCCAAACCTTTTGTAGCAAGTGTGAACTCTTAAATTAGTTGTCGGCTAAGTTTATTTAGTTAGATGTCGGCCAAATTATTATTTCATTAGTCGGTATGATATTTTTCAAATATCTCTCCATTTTCCTTATCCCTCCATTCTCTCCTATATTCCCTCTTCTCCCTTATCACTCCACCTCCCTTCCCTCGTATTCCTCCAACCTCCCTTCATCTTCTCCTCCGACTTCCTCCCTTCCTGCTTCTCCTCTAACCTCCTTTTCCTTCATATAAATTAGATGTATTTCCTATAGTTGATTAATGAATGTAATAGCTCTACGAGATCTTAAATAAAGGATTATTTATTCTATTTAATTTCTCTTATTGCCACCTAGTCCTGGTTTCAGACCTTCTTCTTCTAAAAATTTTTGTAACTATTATTATTTATTCTGTTTAATTTCTCTTGTTTTT
>JAQPPZ010004587.1:0-174745 GCA_028583015.1 Wollemia nobilis | reverse complement strand
TCCTTACCTTCAGGCTATTGGATCTGTGCCCGAAAGGAGGATGGGAAAAAGATGTCGTGGTACCTCGGACTGAGACGACTTTGCGAAGGTCCCGCCTCTCAAGGGAGGTGTATTTTGATGATTTTTCGACGGATGGTGGGTTCACAAGGAAACATTTAAGGGCAGTTTCCACGCCTAGGTTTGGAATGTGTTTTAATGTGTTCGTTTTTAACTTTAAACATTCATATCCTAGGTTTGGCCAAATGAATCTAGATTAATCTACATGAAAATGCAAATTCAATGAGTACAAAAAATAGATTTAAAGACATAAAACAGAGAATTTATAGAATACAAATGAGGAATACGATCCGGATGTCCGGTGATGATTCCGATGTTTGAAGTAGTCTGGATCATACGGAATTCGATAGAATCATCCGAGATCCGACAGAATCGTATGAGATCTGACAGAATTATTTGAGATCTGACGAATTTGTCAGACAAATTCGTCAGAGACCTGTAAGCAAAAAAATAGATACAAAATACAACGAATACTACTGTGCTAACAGAGGGAAACAAAACCAAATGACTGTATGAATACTGAATAATAGTTATGAACAGAAATTCAAGCAAGTTACGATATTCTAATGATGAATCATGATCTTTGTATGCAATATAAGCTAAATGGGTGAACTCCAAATGCAAAATAACATAAATACTGAATAAACTATCTAATTTGCAAAATAAAATAGCAGAGAAAAGGTTGAGAAATGCAAACTTTAGGAACTGATTGCCTCAATATGGATCTGCAGTCGAGATTGTCTCGCATCAGTATGAAATCACCTCGGATTCGACGGGTTCACCTCCGATCTGAACAGGTTCGTCGACGACGATGTGTGCCGGCTCCGACTGAAAAATAGTGATGTACCCGCAACAAAATTGGTATGGGACGAGTGCAAATGAAAAATTGGGATGGTTCAACATAGATGGAGTTAATTTGCAGAGAATTTCAGCCAGGGGGGGTGCTAAGGGGATAGCTTAGGATTAAATAGGCTTAGGGGAGTAGTTAGGAGGTTGGAGATCATCCCAATTTGGGAGATCTCCAATGGGGAAGGGTCCCTAACGGCGCAGACACGCTTCTGCCCGAATTGGAGACCCGTTGGAACAGAATCTAATTGTGCAAAATTAGTTTTGCGACAAGATCGTTTGGACGTCCTAGTCTAGACGAAGTCATAAGATCTGAGGAGATATCGTCTGATCGGCGATGATATCATAAAACGGTCAAAACAACCTCTAAAAATGGTGCAAAAAAAGAGGGAAATGGATTAAACGGCGGTCTAGGAGCGGTTTTGGAGGTTGAAATTTGAATTTGAATATTTACTAGAGTAATTGTAATTATTAAGGTTTGACTGCGCTAATTTTAGTGTGCTACATTTTGCCCCCTCTTTAGCGATTTTTCTAAAGAAAATGCATTAAATATGAGTTCTTCTCGATCTACGAGAAAGCAAAAATTATTCGCATTTTTAGGCGACGATTCTAGGTCGAATCGTATGACGACTTACTATGGTGCCTCCTCCGTGTTTTTACCCAAATCAAACGTTTGAGGTAATAACGTGGAAAAGCAAAATTTTAAAATGTTTTTAATTGTGTTTTGAATAAAATTAAGAAAAATAGGGTAAAACCCTAATTCATTATTACTGTTCATTTTTTTGGTTTTTAGAGCTCTGCAAGCAAAATGGTCGAGACAGCGCATAGATCGATAGAGGTCCGGCGTGGGCTACGGGTAAGAGTCTAAACTTAGTTTAGATGCTTTAATTTGAATTTACATGCTTTTTAGGTGAATTTTGAGCAATTTTTGAGCATAACGACCAGTTTTGGGCCGTCGACGTCGTCGGGACGAAATCGTCTCAAGTTCATCGATTTCGTCCAAAGGCGAAATCGGCAAAAGGGGGACGATTTCGGCTTGCAAAATCGGAGACGATTTGCTCAAATTAGGGATGATATCATCCAATTGTGAACGATATCATCATTTATAAAATTGAACTTATTTTAACTTGCATTATTAATTACTAAGTTTTTATTAATGAGTTTTATTGTGTTGTTGTTTATGTTGCAGAGAGGATTACTGAAGAGCAAAGAATGGAAATACGACGGGTTAAGAGATGACTTGGCCACTCTATCTTAGGTAGAGTGAGATCAGCTAGCATAGGTCGGTTTACAGCATGTGGCAAAGATGCCACGAGTTGCTACAGACATGGGGCTACTGACAGCCCTAGCAGAGAGGTGGTATCCGGGTTCTTCATGTTTCCAGCTACCAACAGGGGAGATGACTCCCACTCTAGAGGATGTATGGAGGATTCTAAGAATCCCCATACAAGGACGGTTGATTACTCCTACAGCCAATCAGGGCCATGCTATGCGATGACTGTGTGGTGACCCGAGATTTGCCCTGGAGAAGGGCAAAGTTAATATCGAGGCGCTACGCCAGATGCCTAGGGCATCTAGGCTCACACAAGTGCTAGATAGAGTGGTTTGTGGACTTTTGTTGTGCCACCAGAGTGGGTGCAAGGTGTCGTGGATGCTCGTAGATGTGATCTGTGATATGTGGGACCATGGGTACAAGTTTTCTTGGGGCAGCTATGTACTATTCCGATTGTACAAGATCCTGTATGGGGTCGTGTACAAGGGCAGCCGATGTCTGGTCATGACATCGCTCTTACAGGTTTGATGTTGGGAGCACATTGCAGTGTGAAGGCTGGTAGGGCTTCCTCTGATAAGGGTAGACGAGGAGAGGCCCCGAGTCTTCTACTGGTGGCTCCGAAGAGGGTCATAGTGGCGGATCGACCTCCCTATGTCCCGGAGACTACTAGATGACCTAGTCCTGGACCAAATCACCTAGAGACCATGGAGGGAGCATCCAGGGTGGGCCGAGGACATACAGGAGATGGCTCGCATCAATCGAGTCTGCCAGCTATGGATGGAGAGGGGGGAGGTGGATCTCCATCGCTATGACCAAGTTTTATGATAGTTCGGTCTACAGGACTAGGTCTACTAGATGACCTAGCTATGACCAGGACTAGGTCTACTGGATGACCTAGTCCTGGACCAAATCACCTAGAGACCATGGAGGGAGCATCCAGGGTGGGCCAAGGACATACAGGAGATGGCTCGCATCAAGCGAGTCTGCCGGCTATGGATGGAGAGGGGGAGGTGGAGCTCCATCGCTATGACCAAGTTTTGCGATAGTTCGGTCTACAACAGGGGATCCCATCTCTGAGGGATTATGAGTTTTCTTGGACTGTCTGGGATAACACCACGGTTAGCGGGGCTCCTAACATGCAGCGGTTCTGGAGCCAGGATGCGGATGATGCCCCCATCCAGCCAATGGATGGGGACAATGCAAGGGTAGTCGATGGCTATGATGCCTGGTACATAGGCATCCGCCCTCCTCGAATGACAAGGGAATAGGGTCCGATACACGTGGTTGTTCATCGGATAGGGAGGCGACACCAGGCGGCTATGGAGGCGGCCCAGGGTCACGACGGGAGAGAGCTAAGGAGGCCACAGGCACAGGAGAGGCCGTGATAAAGGGAGAGGAGGGAGGCGAGACCACCATCTCCATAGAGGGAGAGGCCACCATCGCCCGATAAGGGCAAGGGTGTCGACACAGGAGAGAGTAGTGAGATGGCTACTCTTCGGGCGAAGAGAGATCGTCTCCAAGCCCAGGTGTAGACTCTATAGGATGAGGCTGCACGCCATCGAGCTGAGGTGGCACAACTACGAGACGAGATTGCACGCCTCAATGCATGGGGCGGAGGGGCGAGTTCTAAAGAGCTGACACAGGCTATCGCCCAACTTACATTCTATCAGACATTGTATTATCAGCTGGTACCAGAGGCGGATAGACTAGCCCTGCCAGCTAACATTGCAGATCTGATCAGGATCGGGTCATCGAGGACCACATCCCAGTTGAGGACTAGGACTACATATACTGCGATGGGGCCACCTCGTCCACCTCAAGGTGAGGGAGGAGATGAGGCGGAGAGCTCGAGGGGCTCTCGAGGCTAGAGGGTTGCACAGCTGTGTACAAACTAACATTGTTTTATTATTATGTTGATAGAGGATTGAGTATGCCGAGGTACAGATTGTGGCATACCAATTCAGTTTTGATGATGTATATACTATTGATATATATATATGATATATTTTTGATCATATGACCTATGGCTTGTATTATGATGCTTTTATGTTTGATTGATTGATTTGATAATTGGATTGATGATTCATGAAATTATGTCATTTTGAAATTTATAACTTTGATGTCATGCTATAATATTTTAAATGAAATAATCTGATGTAACAAATTGATTGGTTGTAATGTGATGTAAAAATAAAAAGAGACTTCTAACAATAATTTCAAAGGACATTGTCGCTATTATAGACCATTTCATGGAGTCGCTGCTCACTCGGCCGTCAAGCTAATCCCAGTATAGAAATATGGTTAAAAGTAAAAGAATGCTTAAGAGACTGTCTTAAGACTTTGGTGCAATGATGAAAATGATGGTTTGTTTTCAGATTTCCATAAAAAATATTGTGCATGAAATAATGTTTAAAATGATTTTTGCTAGGCATAAATTCCTAAGTGTGATAAATTTTTTGGATAATTCTTTAGGAATTATACCATCATTGCAAAATTGAAGGTTGACATAATGACATGAAATAATGAAAATGGGTTTGCTTTTTAAAAGCATAATTTGTGTAACATAATGAATTAAGTCATATGGTTTTCATGATTTTTAATAAATGGGGAATAAAAATTGTTACAATGGTTTGCGCTAGGCATAGAATATGTAGGTATAGACTTATACCATCATCGCGAAAATCCAAAAAAGATAGTTTTATTGCATGGTTGATTTTTGATGAACAGAAAATATGACAATGAGGACTTGCGCTAGGCATAAAATTCCAATTTTGGTTTTGAAACTATACCATCGTCGCGAAAGTCAACCAGATATATATGTATATGTTTTGATTGTATAGTTTGAAAGAAATTTTTGATTTTTCTATTATATAGTTGTCTTTGTGGTAGACAACTGTACTTGATTTATTCCAAACAAGTTGCAAAAATAATATTTCAAAGGATTTTGAAGACAAAAGTTAGATTTATAAGGAATCCCGTGTGCATATGTGAATTCATTTCCAATCTTGACTTATCATAATGATACACAAAATCTCTCAAATACAAATGTGTGTGCAATTGCATTGTTCATTTACCAGTTTTGAGCAAGATAATATGATACAAGTGATTTGAAGAAACCAAATAAGTGTTCATTAACCATGATGTAGATGCATATAACCATACTAGACTACTATGTAGGTCTGATTATCAAGAGCTAGCTAATCCATAAGCAGACATAGGTTCGTACAAAAGAAGGTCGCTAATGTGACAGACATATCACCACGCTAGGAGTTACCCAAGGCCAAGCAGGTTGGGCACAAACCACCTGTTATGGGGCTTACCTCACAGTTTTTGAATAATTGAGAATTCCAAGGATTCAAGCTCATCAACCCTTCTTTTCTTTTCAAAGGGTAGGGAAAGGAATTTTATTGCTTTCTTGCTTTTGCTTTTTTTTTTTTTTGTATTTTTTTGCTTGATAATGCTTGGAACATTGTCGTAATGATATAAAAGAACATTTTTTTTTTTTTTTCTCTTTTTCTTGAACTTTGTTTTTTTTTTTTTTCTTTATGCTAGGGATACTTGCTCGGATTAGTCGTAGAGCAAGGGATTTTTATTCTGGGTAGGGGTGAGCTTGTCCTTTTGCCAATTCTCAAAGATTCTAGACCATGTGCATGATAGGATAGCAGGGGAAACTTTTCGCTCAAGAAATCACTTCCACTATGTAGCAAAACATGGAAATTACAAATATAATCATTTTATTGTGAAAAGATGTGCTTGGTTTAAGTAAATAACAAGATCAATTCTCTATGCTCAAACTTTATTTAATTGAATTTTGTGGACTTTGATATAAGAGAGATTAGTAATCATGCCAGATAAAATCAAGATATTTATTGTTGTGAGTGTGCAAGTGAGGGATTCCAAATAAATGGTAATTTATCCAAAATAATTTGAAACGTATAACTGCAATAATTGTAAGAAAATATATATAAATAATTTTTTGAGAAGTTTTGAGAATGTTGACTCTCTCTTTCTTCTTTATTTTGTTTTGGTTTCGAAAGAGTCAAGCATATAGTTGTTTTTATATTTTTATTCTTTATTTTTGTTTTTGAGAAAAAAAAAAATGTAACAAGTGTCATAAATATATGCAACAAATAGTTTTGAAGATTTTGGAGATTTATGAATGTTTTTGGTGTTTTTGAATAAATTGAAAGAAATACAAGATAGTGATTTTGAACAAATATATACATGGATGAAATGACCAAGTTTATGCATAGTAACGTTTAAGATGCAAAATATTCATGGGTTCTTTAAGTTCTTTACCATCTAAGGTAGATAATTTGTATGCTCCTGATGCAAATTTAGCAGTAATAATATATGGTCCAAGCCAGTTGGGCTCAAATTTACCTTTAAGGTCCTTAGTTGCATTTGTATTTTTTTTATTTTCTTTTAAAACAAGGTCGCCGATCTCAAAGGATCGATGACGAACTTTTTTAGCATATGATCTTTTAAGCTTGTTTTGGTAAGCACGGAGATGCTCCAAAGCATTGATGCATTTTTCATCTAGGAGTTCCAACTGACTGAGTCTGCCAGCTCGATATTCATCTCCTACTTCGATATCTTGAAGTAGCAGAGCCAAAGAAGGAACTTCCAATTCAAATGGAAAAACTGCTTCAGCACCATAAACCAAAACAAATGGTGAAGTTCTCGTGGGGGTTCGAACACTAGTTCGATAAGCCCACAAGGCCGGATATAATTGAATGTGCCAACTCACGGCCAGTTTTATTGACTAATATTTTGAGAATTTTGATTAAGGTTTTGTTAGATGCTTCTTCTTGACCATTACCCTGAGGATAATAGGGAGTGGACCAACGATGTTGAATCTTATATTTTTGGCATAATTTTTTAACATCTTTATTTTTGAAGCAAGTTCCATTGTCAGAGATGAGATTGGCAGGAATTCCGAACCTGCAAATGATTTGATTAAAAATAAATTTAGAAACTTGTGTGCCAGTGCAGGAAGCTAAAGGCATAGCTTCGACCCACTTCGTGAAATACTCAGTGGCGGTTATGATGAACTTGTGTCCATCAGATGACACAGGATTGATTTTGCCAATAATGTCTAAACCCCATTTAGAAAAGGGCCATGGAGATGAAATAGCCTGCAGCTCTTGAGCAGGCGCATGGACAAGGTCAGCATGTTTCTGGCACTTGTCGCAATGGCGCACATACTCATGTGCATCCGTTTCCATGGTAGGCCAAAAGTATCCTATCCGAAGGAGCTTTTTAGCAATAACACTACCACTAAAGTGTCCTCCACAAGATCCATCGTGGGCTTCACTCAAGGCTGATTTAGACTCTTCTAAGTTTAAACATCTTAATAGGATACCTTCAAAATATCTCCTATATAAAGTATTGCCAATTATTACAAATCGACTTGCTCGACGACGTAATAACCGACGCTGGTTTCTATTAGAATTGGCAGGGAAAGTCCCATTTTGGAGAAAATCAAATATGTCCGTGTACCAAGGTTCAGGAGTAGTTTCATTGATTAGAAACACATCCAAAGGCTCTAAGCATGACTTATTTGAAGTGGGTTCCTGGAGTCGATGAATAATGATAGTGGCATATTCGTCATCTAACTCCAAGGGCAGGAGAGATGCAACTGCGGCCATAGCATCAGCTGCACGGTTGCTAGTTCGAGGAATAGCTTCCAAGGTAACTTGATCAAATAAAGACATTAATTGTAAAACATAGGCCTTATATGGGCACAGTTTATCATCTCGAGTTTGATAAACTTCATTAATTTGGTTTATAACCAGTTGGGAATCACCAAAAACTAAAAGGTGTTTAATTTTTAGCGCTAGGGCAGCTCGTAATCCAAGGATTAGAGCTTCATACTCAGCAGTATTGTTGGTGCAAGCAAATGTCAATTTGAAGGACAGAGGAATAAGATGTTTTTGTGGGGATATTAAAATAATACCCGCACCAGCCCCACTCATGCATCGGGCTCCGTCAAAGTATAAGGACCATTGTTCAGTATGGTCGGCCTCTAATTGAAGGCATTCATCCGAGAATTCGATGATGAGGGGATGGGTAGACTCTAAGGGTGCAACAACTAATTGATCTGCTATGATTTGACCCTTAACAGACTTTTGTCCTATGAATGTGAGATCAAACTCGCTTAGAGCCAGAACCCACTTGGCTGTGCGACTCGATAAATAAGGTCGACTCATGAGATACCTCAAGGGATCGTATTTAGCAATGACATAAGTTTTTTGACTAAGCATATAATGTCATAATTTTTGCGTAGCAAAAATGACTGCTAGACATAGTTTTTCCAACGCTGTATAGCGGGTTTCATAACTGATGAAAGTTTGGCTAATGTAATAATTAGCACGTTCTCTCTTTTCATCATCAAGCTGAGCTAACATAGCTCCTAAGGCAGAATGTGAAGCAAAAATATATAGGAGAAATGGGCGATCAGATTTAGGTGGTGAAAGCACAGGTGGATTAAGGAGGTATTGTTTGAGAAGTGCAAAAGCTTCTCTACATTCGGTGTCCCAATTAAAGGGGACATCCTTCTTAAGGAGTTTAAGAAAGGGACCTGTTTTGTCCGCCAGCTTATCTATGAAGCGACGGATAGCTTGAAGTTTACCTTGTAAACTTCGTAACTCAGATATATTAGTAGGTGCGGGCATATCAGTGATGGCCGCAATCTTGAGAGGGTCGATTTCAATACCACGTAAAGAAACTAAAACCCCTAATAGCTTGCCGGATTTTACTCCGAATATGCATTTTGTTGGATTTAATCGAATAAGATATTCTCGTAATCGATTAAAAACTTTTCTTAAATCATCTAAATGATTATCTTCAATAATAGAGCGAGCTATGATATCATCTACATAATCATGTAGGATATCATGCATCATATCATGAAAAATGTAGGTCATAGCTCGTTGATAAGTTGCACCTGCGTTCTTTAAGCCAAATGGCATCACTTTCCAGAAAAAGGTACCCCAGGGGGTAATAAAGGTTGTTTTAGCCTGGTCTTCAGGAGCTATCCTGATCTGATTATAACCAGAGAATCCATCCATTAAGGACATCATCCCACTCCCGAAAGTAAAGTCAATGATTTGATCCATGTTTGGAAGAGGAAAGTCATCTTTAGGGCATGCAACGTTAATATCTCTAAAATCTGTGCAAACCCTAACTTTGGTAGCTTCTTTCTTGGTGACTGGAACTACATTTGAGATCCATTCAAGCATAATCAATAGCTTGTATAAAGATAACATTCAGGAGTTTTTCTAACTCCCCTTTGACTAGCAGAGCCACTTTGGGATGCATTTTTCTAAGTTTTTGTTTAACAGGTTTAGCATCCGGATGGACCACTAGATGATGCATGACTACAGAAGGGTCTAGACCCGGCATATCTTCATATGTCCAAGCGAAGACATCTTCATACTCTTTAAGAAATGCAATGTATTGTTCTTGTTTTTCTTGACTTAATTTTGATCCAATATTGATTATGTGAGGATTGTCCTCAGTTCCAATATTAATTTTAATGACGTTTTCTACCTCCATGTGTAGATCTCTTTCAAAATTAGGTGGGGCGGGTGAAACGCCCAATTCTTGTAATTCTTGTAAGGTTAATTTAGATAATTCATCTTGAGGATTAGTGGCCTCAAGTTGGGCTATAGTTGGTATAGAACCATCAAAATAAAATTCATTGTGTAACATCTCTTCAACAGAGACATCATGGAAGATATCTCCTTCCAACTCTTCATCGGGGTCAACAATCATTTCAGGGTAAGCTATGGATAGCATGTTACATGAAAACGACTGATTTTTAAGAGGCAAATGCACATGCCTATCCAAATAATCTTGATAGCATATGAGATGATCATCATCTTCAAAAGGAAAGGGTTGACCTTTACTAGGAAATAGGCCCACACCACAGCAGGCAGGCCACGGTTCTACCTCGAAAGGTTCTTTCATGCCATTTTGGAAAGGTCCCAAGCCTTTCCCTTTATATCCCATTTTAAGCATCATGGGTTTAGCTTTACCATATTCATTGGTAAAATAACACCGAGCATATCCTTCATGATGAGTTTTGATATTCCGAGGGATTCTTCCCTAGTCATATCCTTTATAGATGAAGGCACAACTCCCGACTTGGTAAGTACTTCCCATAGGTTGTGGGAGGCCCAAAGTACGGGGAGATGGCGGTAAGTTATTTAAAAGGTTTGAATCTTGCATGAAAGCATTTGTTTTTTCTGATATTAAGGTTGTGGATAAATCTGGTAAAAGTTCATCAAAAAGGGCATAAGATGTAGAAGGCTTATTACCTATGTCTTGAGATGTGGAAGGTATGATAGTTGTTTCTAGAAGATTTGAATTTATAGGGGTAGAACTTGAAATATTGGTTGTAGATTTAAGATCTTTTTGAGGTTCTAGAGTAATTTGTTTAGAGGGTTGTTGATCTATATAGGAGGATGAAATTAAGGGAGGGGAAATAGGTGAAGTTATGGGTGTATGTTTCACAGTTTTAGATGAAAAATAAGAACTAGGATGTGTGGATGACAGAGCAGGGCAAAATTGCACTCCAACGGGTTCTGCCAAAGCACACATATCAAAAGGTCTAGGGTCACCATGAATAGTGACCAACTGATTTTTAAACTCGAATTTAACACATTGGTGTAAAGTTGATGGGACCGCTCGCATGGCGTTGATCCAAGGGTGACCCAAAAGTATATTGTACGATGCTAGGCAATGTACAATAAACACGGTTGTTTCTAGGGTTCTAGGACCAACTTGCAATGGGAGGGTAATAACTCCACACGTTTCTTGTGTTTCGTCATTAAAAGCTTTGATAATCATATCAGTTTTCTTCATTTCATCACTTCTAAAGCCAAATCGTTGGTAGAAGTCAAAAGTGCAAATGTTTAGAGATGAGCCATTATCAATCAAAACTCTTTTGACAACTACATCTCCAATTAGAGTAGTAATGTATAAGGGATTGTCCTTATGTAAACTGTGTTGTGGGATATCTTTATCTCGAAAGTCAATACAATCAATCTCTCGAGTGATGATAGTATTGGCCATAGCTTCAGGTTGAATGTTTTGAGGTACCATCATTTGGCTCAATGTAAGCATCAACTCATCCCTATGGGTGGGAGAGGATCTTAATAAATCCAAAAGGGAAATTCTGGCCGTAGTATTGGACAATTGCTCATTAATATTGTAAGGGGGTTTAGGTTGAATAGTAGGAGCATGATTCCCTTTATTGGGGTTTTTCAAAACGAATGGAGCTGATCCATCGTTCTAGTTTGGTTCTTGTTGAGAATTTTGAGCTTGTTGTCGAGTAACGACTCCAATGGTACCTACAATGTTATAGTGAAGACGCTAAACTGGTCTCGGTTGAGCATTAATGGCTTGTTCATTAGAAAGGAATATATTGGAAGAAGGTCGAGTAGTAACTCTTCTAGGAAATGGTTCTTCTGGAACCATAGCATCTGTGATGGGTTGAATAGGATCTGATTCGTTTTCAGAACTATTCGATTGGTTTGAAGTAATGTCTAGTTCACTTTCACTATCTGATTCTATATCACTAGAATCAGAAGTTTGAAAATTATGTAAGGGCCTGGTCGTAACCAGGGATAAGGTCGTGTCAAATATTTGAGGATCCTGAACAGGTAATTGTCCGCTAATGGTTCCTACATATCGGGTAGGAGGGGGAACATTATGATGTTCGATTTGATTGGCTACCTCTTTACCATGTCTTGGTAAAGGGTGTTGAAATATGTCTAGAGTTTGATTGGCATTTTGATTTTGATTTTGAGGAATGGTCTTTTGAGTATTATTAGGAGGGTTTTGTTTAGGTTGGAAGGCTTGCACTTCCATTTCATTATTGTCAATCAAATCTTGTATTTTATGTTTCAACCTTTTACAAGCGTTGGTAGAATGTCCAGGTCCTCTATGGAAATCACAAGTGTAAGTCAGCTCTATATCCGGGTATAGTTGGATCGAGTTCCCGGATGGCTGGTAATTGGATCAAACCTCTTTCGAGCAATTGAGGTAAAATAGTTGATAAGGGTTGATTTAATCTAGTGAATTCTCGAGGAGGCTTATCAGGAGGTTTCAATATGAATTTTTTTGTTGTCTTCGTTGTATTGACATTAGCAATATTTTTGCTGTCAGTGACTCCGTCACCGACAACTTGTTTGTTTTTATATTGATTTCTGGATGTTTTCTCATCATCCTTCTTCCTAAGTTGGCCTCTCCTAATGAGGGCATCTTCTACTCTTCGAGCTAAATCTATAGCTTGATCGAAGGTAGTTAAAGTAGCAATTGATAGCTCATAAGATATTTGTTCTTGTAAATTATTGATGAAAATGTCCAACATTTCCCTATAAGGCAAGCACAAAGTGCAGTTTTCCTATCAATTGCCTCCATCTAGCTAAGAAATCGGCAAAACATTCATCCTTGTCTTGTTTTAAATTGTATAGGTCTTTAATAGTTACATGCCTCTCGATGTAGGCACTAAATTGATGGACAAATGATTCAACTGTTTCTTCAAAGTTTCTCAAAGAATGAGTGGGCAATTGATAGTACCACTCTAATGCCATTCCACCTAAACTTTTTGGGAACATTTTTAGTAATAGCAAGTCATCATGTGATATATCATGACATGCTATCCTAAACATGCGAAGATGCTCTATGGGATCTTCGGTTCCTTTATATATAGGTAGGATGGGCATGGGAAAATGCTTAGGGTATGGTTGAGCTACAACTATGGGATCCAAAGGTTGACTACGGATCTCTCGATAATTATACGAGGGACGGTAGGGATCTATCTGGTCCATACGCGAAGCTAATTGTTTCACCATGGCTTCCAGATTACTAGTTTGCCCCCCATATTGGTTCGGTAGGGCATTGACATGGGTTTTATGGGCATATGATGGAGGAACATGCAGATTAGATGCCATGTTACTATTGTGTAAATTATTGGTAGGAAAAGTATTATGAAGGAATTTTGAAGTTGTATTATGTTGTATTCCATATTGTTGAAAGTTTGTATTTGGCTTTATTTTAGGTTTTTGTTTACTTGAAGCATATTGCTCAATAGTTTGGCGGAATAAAGTAGTGAAGGAAGGTTTCTTTTGTGTGGGAGTGATTTTAGGTTGAATAACAGGTTCCTTAGGAGGTTGGGTAACCTGTTGTTTTGACATGTTTTGAGCCATAGTGACCATATCCGTATTGGATGGCCCAACCTTGTCACTTTCTTGATCAATGAAAGACAAGGGATTAGTGCGCATATTACACATATATTCCATGGCTGCTTGAGTGTTACTAATTTGCCCTTTATCAATACGAATTGCCACATTAAGGTCATCAATGTTATCAATGAGAAATTTCCGAAAATGCTCTACATTGTCAAAAGCAATAGTTCCATTTGGAGCTACTCTAGGGGATGAGGATCCATCCTCTTTAACACTCCCTTCTTGTTCCTTATCTTCACCTAAGTCTTCTTCTGATTGACCTAGAGTTTCTCCTTCCGGATTTGGATCTCCAAGAAGGACATTTGGGTCTCTAGTTGTATCTTGTAACCAATCTTCTTCTTCTCCTAAATTTTCTTTACCATTCCTAAGTTTAGGCATGGTGCTTTAATTTTGATTTCAGCAAAATATATATATATATATATATATATATATATATATATATATATATATTATATATATATTTTTTTTCAACAAATTAAGAGGTATATGTTTACTATATACCTACTACAATATTTGAAATGAAATTTTTAAGTTTTTGCTAAGTTTTTGGTTTTTTTTTTTTTTTGAAATAATATAGTAAAGACAATCAACACAAATAAATGCAAGAAATAAGACTGAAAGTAATAATCTAGTTTTCTATAAACAATTTATGAATATCATTAATAGGTTCGAGTTGTTCACGAGTCATGAAGTGTTCTTCTTCAAATTGAAAGTTTTCTTTTAAAAATTTGATGAAAAGAGCTATAGTGATATTATCTGTCTCAGATGCTGGTTGATAAAAGTAAATCTCGTGGCAATATTCTCGATATAGCACAGCTCGCGGAACTCTATTCCATCTTTCCCTATCTTTAAGAACAACCTCTTGGTCTTCTACACAACCTAGGAACTGGTGCACAATGGCTGCATTCTCGAGGTATTCCTCGAAGGTGAACAATTCTGAAGATACTAGAGCTCTCCTATAAGCTAACCATCTATGGCAGGCTCTCTAAAGTTCATGATAAAAAACTAGTTGATGAGGATCCAGGATTCTATCTAGGACTAGCCTCTTGATTTGCTTAAGTTGTGTGGACCTAGATGAGATGAGACTAAGTCTTCTATCAAGTTTGTTCCACAGGAATTGATTCCTACTTGTTTCAGGCACATTAAGCATAGAATTGATTTCTACGACTGCCAATTGGTTTTCTACATTTATAGTAACTGCTAATATTTTCTTAGGAGCTACCATCTAAACATGATTTCAAACTTAAAGGATTTAAAATGCATCTATGTTTTAGTTGTTCTATATATATATATATATATTTTTTTTTTGTTTTCAAAAGGTTATGATGCATTCACGTCGGGTTCACCAAAATGTATCGCTCCAAATTTTTTGCATCCTTACCTTCAGGCTATTGGATCCGTGCCCGAAAGGAGGATGGGAAAAGGATGTCACGGTACCTCGGACTGAGAGGACTTTGCGAAGGTCCCGCCTCTCAAGGGAGGTGTATTTTGATGATTTTTCGACGGATGGTGGGTTCACCAGGAAACATTTAAGGGCAGTTTCCATGCCTAGGTTTGGAATGTGTTTTAATGTGTTCGTTTTTAACTTTAAGCATTCATATCCTAGGTTTGGCCAAATGAATCTAGATTAATCTACATGAAAATGCAAATTCAATGAGTACAAAAAATAGATTTAAAGACATAAAACAGAGAATTTATAGAATACAAATGAGGAATACCTGATCCGGATGTCTGGTGATGATTCTGATGTTTGAAGCAGTCAGGATCGTCTAGAATTTGACATAATCATCTGAGATCTGACAGAATCATCTGAGATCTGACAGAATCATCTGAGATCTGACGAATTCGTCAAACGAATTCATCAGAGACCTGCAAGCAAAAAAATAGATACAAAATACAACGAATACTACTGTGCTAACAGAGGGAAACAACACCAAATGACTGTATGAATACTGAATAATAGTTATGAACATAAATTCAAGCAAGTTACGATATTCTAATGACAAATCATGATCTTTGTATGCAATCTAAGCTAAATGGGTGAACTCCAAATGCAAAATAACATAAACACTGAATAAACTATCTAATTTGCAGAATAAAATAGCAGAGAAAAGGTTGAGAAATGCAAACTTCAGGCACTGATTGCCTCAATATGGACTGCAATCGAGATCGTCTCGCATCAATACGAAATCACCTCGGATTCGACAGGTTCACCTCCGATCTGAATAGGTTCGTCGACGACGATGTGTGTTGGCTCCGACTAAAAAATAGTGATGTACCTGCAACAAAATTGGTATGGGACCAGTGCAAATGAAAAATTGGGATGGTTCAACGTAGATGGAGTTAAATTGCAGAGAATTTCAGCCCGGGGGGTGCTAAGGGGATAGCTTAGGATTAAATAGGCTTAGGGGAGTAGTTAGGAGGTTGGAGATCATCCCAATTTGGGAGATCTCCAACGAGGGAGGGTCCCTAATGGTGCAGACACGCTTCTGCCCGGATTGGAGACCCGTTGGAATAGAAGCTAATTGTGCAAAATTAGTTTTGCGACAAGATCGTCTAGACGTCCTAGTCCAGACGAAATCGTCAGATCTGGGGCGATATCGTCTGATCGACGACGATATCGTCAAACGGTCAAAACAACCTCTAAAAATGGCACGAAAAAAGGGGGAAACGGATTACACAGCGGTTTAGGAGCGGTTTGGGAGGTTAAATTTGAATTTTAAATTATTTACTAAGGTGAATGTAATTATGACAATTTTACTACGCCAATTTTAGGGTGCTACAATATTGTAAGAGGAAACTTAATGTAAACTTAATGCATGAATTGTAAGAGGAAACTTAAGCCTATAATTTGAGAGATTACCCCTTACCCCTTTTCATATTGCTAACAAAATAAAATTACCCTCAAAGAGAAGCTACTATCGAGAAGAGATCTTACCATCAGGGGAAAGGTGTGATATTAGGGGAATTGTTGTCACAACTTATCATCTTGTAGAGAGCTAAAGTTGAAGTTGCCTAAAGTGAGAGTTCCATCCTTAACTCGTCATCTTATCGAGTTTTGTCATAGAACATACCATCAAGAAACCTGTTGTCTTGGAAAACATCGATTGAGGATGCCATTTTAAGCCATCAATGAAATTGTCGTCTTGTCAATTATGTTGTCCAGTTGAGTTTGTCAGTTGTGCCATCAAAGAAGGAAAAAGAGGTTGTTGTCTATGAAGATGAACACTACCATCCTAGAGAAGTGCCAAGGTGTTGCCATCTTGTAAAAAGTGGTTGTCATCATGTACAAAGTTACTGCCACCTTATGCAAAGCGGTGTTGTTATGCCCAATATTGTCATACTAGTTTCAATCTTGTAATTTAGTGGGTACTATCTAATGTTTGTTATTATACTAAATGTCATTGTGTCAATGTGGCAAGTGCTATCAGATTAAGATGACATTATCATGAAGGTGTAGGTACACTAATTGAATATTGTGATGCAATTTATCATCTGGAACCTTGTTGATCGAAATATGAAGTCTGAATATATCATCTAGAGCATGTAAATCAAAACATAATTAAATCATACACTATGGTAAGAGGGAATAGTGAATATTTTTTGCTAGGGGAGGTTGTTATTCAATTGATCCCATCTCCTCCACTGCATCATTTTCATATCAGATCCAAAAGATCTCTAAGGATTTATATGTGCCAAAGGAATGATGGCACAATGGGGAAGAAGAAGATTTGAATCTTCCTTTGATTTAATGTTGTGATACCAATACTAGTGAAACTTATTGATGACATATTTGTTAATCAGGGTTATTTAAATATATAATATGTTCTCCAATATGGTGTAGAAACTTATAAGAAGGCAATAAATTGTAACAACTTACAACTAATAACTAACCCATGAATTCTAGGTGAGTGGTTGTAACCACTCAAGTTATTATGATGCTAACAATGATGATAATAATTTTCTAATATAATAAGACCTATAGTTTTGAGATAGATATTATTGGTAATAATTATCCTATAGGGGAGGTGTTGTTTCTATAAAGGTAGGTGTTATATTTTAGTTTACATGGTATAGTAGGCATTATTATTTAGTGTATATTTCTATGAAATCCCTATTAGATATCTCGTACTCAGTTAAGTTGTTTTTTAGACTTGGAAAATTCGTACTAGGTTACTTAAATTTATATAATAAATGTATACTTCTAAAAGGTTTGAGCATAGTTTGAAATTCATAGGATCTCTAGAGAAGAAAATATTTCTCAACACACTTTGGACTTTCTATCACTTAAGCAAATTTTAAGATTTTCGGTATTTAGACATAGACAATTTCAAGTTCCTTTTAAAGAGATGCATGCTTAATATGAACCTATTGTCAAGGATACTATGAGGAAATGCTATGATTTTAAGTAGGGGGATTTAGGTGGGTTCTTATCATAATCTAAAGCTAATCCTTATGTCAAGGTTTACCTACCATTTCTTAGAGATCATTTACTAAGAAATGAGTTAGAAAGGCTTACCTTTGAATGTTTTTAGTATGTAACTATAAAAGACGTAGGATGAGATGAGGAGGTTAAAATCCTTAAAACAATTGAGTTTATAGATCAAAAATAGTTTTTTGTAGAATGATTCTCTTATCTTGTAGATTTCATATTTGTATTGCCTTACGTTGTAAAATTTAGAATGACCTCATGAAGTATTATGATATTTTAAAGATATGTGGAATTAGCCAATATACAACCTAGCATTTTATTTTAATATTTTAAAACATATATGATATATGATTTACGTTGTCCAATGAGTAAGGAATTGGTTTGATTAAGGATGCTTATAAATTCTTGAAAACTTAATTTAATTATTGTTTTTATATAATTTTGTGGATATGATACAAAATTTTTTCTTATATTTTTATGGATGATCCCCTTTAGCTTGAGAAAAAATGTCTAAATCTAGAGTGGAAATTTTGTAAGCTTTCATAGATTTCTAATTGTTATTCTTTATTTTTTTGATGACCTTGAAATATGCCAATTTTATGACCTTGCATTATTTACCTTTTTTATATGTGTCATTATAATTAAGTTGTAATATAAGAAGGAAAAGCCACACTTAAAATATGATAAAAGAGAATATATTTTTGAATATTTTATTTTTGTTAATTTATTTTGTTAAGAGATATTAGTTTGTTGTTTTTCTTATTTTATATATTATATTAACTTGGAAAATGAATAAGTTTAATCTTTTATTGTATATTATTATACATTGTGCAACTTTAAAATAAAAATATAGTGCATTATTTTTTCTTTATATTGAAATAATATATTGAAATAGTTTTATAATCTATTGCATTATTTAAGCTATATTTACATAAAAGTAATTCTTCCAATAAATTTAAATACTAGTTTTTAGATAATTAATAAAATATGATACATATGTATTATGTTTAGAAAATAAATCTATTTATACAATGGATTACTATCACTAACAGTTCAAATATAAACATGAACTTTTATGATCAGGAATATGGAAAGTCTCACTAATAGATATTATCCTATGAGCAAGGAAAAGGAGAGATTATGGATTATGGAGATCCAGGTATGGCCTATATTCATTATAAGTAAAATTTGATATTACAATTATAGTTCATAAATCCAAAAGATAACCTCCTAATTATTTTGCATTTATGAATATTTGTTTGAATTCAGACTCTTCACTTGTTCATCCAATTCATTTTAGCTATAAATTATTATTATCTAATCATTATATTTAATAACTTATAAACATTCATTTCTACTGAATGGTAGACATAATTAATTTTAGGCTAATTTTGAGGGAGTTTTTTTATTAGATTATTTGTGACTTCTATATGGTATACTCCAATAAAAATATCAAAAATTTACATTTTTATATTTGGTAAATTAGACCATATATCATTGTGTAATTGTCTTCAAATCCTAATACATTAATTCAAAAGAGAGTATTTATAATATGTTGTGCAATTAGAATCCTTGGTCTATATTTATGGAAGATATATTGGACTTGTAACACTTATAATAGTTTCAGAGTCTTTTGGAGGTATACAAGGAAAAGATTTAGAATATGCTCTAGTCAATATTTATTCCTCCTTTGGGCTATTGATTCATCCTAGTCATAAGGATCTGATAATTCATGATCTCTTATTTATTTTAATTTTTCTAGGTGCCCTTAGAATTTTGTAATAGCACTTCTAATAAAGAGGTATGTGCAAAGCCTCTTTTGGTGATAAACAATCTGGTGGCCTAATTCATGTTATATTATAAAGTTTTAGATGAAAAGTGTTAAAATATGACATGCTCACAATTTTCCCTAATCCCTCCTCTCACTGTGATGTTTGTGATTGTTGAACAATCATTTGGTGATCGTATGCTAACACAAAAAACTCGTTTATAAAATAACATTGTAACAACATAAAAAGTAGTAAATAATAACAATATAATAGATGGCATAATGAGAGAAGAAGAAACATTATTATATATACAAACTATAAAATTACAAAAATGCTCATCAGATTGCCTTGTGAGTGAACATGGACGTCATGTTGAGTCTTCAACTTAGATGAACTTGCCTAATGACCATGTTCCACAACCTTAATCTAATAATCTTGAACACACTTTGGACAAGATATATTTTTCTCTAGCTAGTTTGGCTTGCTATATATCACTCTCACACTAGATTGTTTATTTCTTTCTTTAGATCACACTTGATCAACTTACCTCCCATAAGGGGGATCTTCCCTATTTATAGGCTAATGGGAGCTAGATATTAAATAAATGAATAATTAAAAATGGGCACATGATAACACTTTCAAGATATCTCCTATTTAATTCTAAGATATTATATATATCTTTCTTAGACTTGTCTTTGACTTTTCCTAGGATATTTATAGTTACATGAGATAGTTAAAGTACCACATGGTTCTAGAGATTTTTCTTTTGGAATTTTTCTATTATATATAATTACATGAGATAGTGAGAATATCACATGCTTTTAGAAATTTTACTTTTAAACTTTTCCTATGATATTGGTAATTACATGAAATGATCAAAATATCAGATGCTTCTAGATATTTTTTGAAGAATGTTATCTATGATTATATAATACTTCTAAAAGTAGTTTTGATTATGTTGGCAAATACCCTTGATGAAAAAAATTTGCCATGATAATGACTCTTTTACATTTACTATTTATTATCACTTTTTACCATGACATATCTCTATCACAATATTCCTTTTGTACTCCTTTCATATTAATATTATGTTATAACACTATTATTCTTCAATGGTCAATGCAACCATCTCGGTGAAGCTACTACGTTACAAGTATCTCAAACAATATATCAAGTCATAATATTCTTTAACAAACCATCCCACTAGATACTCTACATGGTCCTTATATTGCTACACATGGAAATAAAATAAAATATTTTATATAAATATATCTACCCCCCTTAATTTTTTCTTTACCCTAAGAGTAGGCCTGATCAATTTTAGAGGATAAAATATCTTGAGTTTATCATGGTTCACCCATTTCTTGAAAGGTCTTCCATATAACTGCTCAAGCTTTTAGGTACCATTAACATGCACAACTACTACTTGATACACACCCATATATGTTGGTAGAAACTTTTTTGCTTTCTCTTATTTTTTTGGGCATCATACACCATTACCAAGTCATTGGATTTAAAGAGGGATCACTTGAGCATTTTTTTCAAGTGCTCTTTTTCTTTTATCACCTTCTTGACAATGTGATCCTATGCGAAATGTCATATTTTATCTAGTTAGTACAATTATACTACCCAATCCTTCATGTATTTTGTTCCATTATTCCTATCTTGTATCATCATTTGTATGGTTAAATTATCATATTTGAAGGGAAAGATAAGATCAATACCATATGTCAACTAGAATAGGAAGTACCCTACGTGGGACTTGATTGTGGCTGTATAGTCCCAAAATATCACAAGGATTTCTTTATCCCATATTTGAACTTGCTACGGTCAATCCTTTCCAAGGATTTAACATAACACATGATTTAATATAGCATATGATTGGTTCATTACACCTACCATTGGTGCCCGGTTTATATGAAATCATCTTCCTCTACTTGATTGTAAACTGAGTCAATTATTCCTTCACTTTGTCTAGGAAGTGGGTACCTTGATCAAAGATGACCTCCATGTTCCAGATGGCTTCAATATCTTTGCATTACATATGAATATATATTTAAATATACACACTAGCCAAATATAGCTTAATCACCATCTATGTGAGGATGGTAACTACTTAGACTTCACATTCCATGTGAGTGTTAGTTTCTAACTACCTACATTCTTATTTTTCTTGTGAGGGGTAGTTGAGATATCCCTTTAACCAACTTGTTACCTAGTTATTATATTTTGATACTTAAAACTTAAAGCAAAATAACCACAAGATCTAAAATAAAGTTGCTATATAAAATATAAGATAATGACAATATTTTAATCATATAAAACTCATAAATAATTTTTTTAACAACTCATAAAATTACCATTAACAAATACTCACGAAATAGTATCTTGATTTAGAATAAAGATCTCAAATACACCATATTTCCACACACTCTCACTCTACATTGTGTCTCTCAAACACACACACATAGAATCATATATAATGGGATGTGACTCTTCATATGGAGTACTCTTGGACTTCACTCTTCTTGAGACTCCTACTCTAAGGATACATGTACGCATGGACTAATATGGATATTTTCTTTATTAAATATTTTACACACTCTAATAATACTTGTGCATTTATTACATTGCATTAAGTAAATACTCACACTCTATTCTAATATACACTCCTAATCTAAATATGTACCCAAGGTGGTCCATTGGCATGTACCAAATAATGTAATATACTCCAACACTAGTGAGGGGTAGTTGATGACTCCCCTAACTTTCTTGTCATCTAGTGAGGGTAGTTGGTTACTAGCCTAAACACTATTATGGAATAATTTCTAACATTCTCCCCTTATTTCATCATAGTTAAGATTTTATCGAAGATGGATTTTTGGATGCTTTTAAGTATGATTTTTCCATGTAGCTTGATATAGATTTATAATTCTTAACATTCTTTCTTTATCTTGCTCTAATTTGTTACTCTAACTTTTGGTCTTGCTTCTTGCTTTTTGGAATAAGGGGAGATTCCCTTCCTTAATTAACATGATCTAAATATGGTTATGTATCAATAATAATTAAGCAATAGTGGGATTAGCCTTATTTTCTTATCCAAGAATAGATATGATTTCTTCTATCCTTTCTTATTTTTAATTTCTTGTGAAATGGTGACAAATATTTACACCTTAAGTGAGTAATATTCCTCCACTTGTCTTCATATTTATGAACTTTTAATTGTTGGATTTATTTGCTTCTTCAACTATGAGTATTCTCTATTTTTCTCATGTCCTTATATGATCTTCGGGCACCTGGTTCTTATTAAATACAATCCGCAAAAAAAAAAAGATTTTATAGCTTGATGATTATCAATATAATGAAGTGAGCACTGGACTAAATTAGTCTTGCATCAATTCTCAAAAGGAACTTTGCACTTACATAAATTTAAGGAGTCTCAGTTACTACCGATAATACACTCCTAGTATAAAAAATAGATTATATATCATATGTGGCTTTGTGAATAGGGACCATTGATATTATTGAATTAATGTATCTTTCGGTTGTTGCTCTGGAAATTTCTTGAATAATATTCCACTTCAAGTCCTATGGTTGCAAGTCTCCAAATAATTGCTTGGATCATTATGAGTTTCATTTTAGTTTCTCAAGATATTTGGTCTCAAATTGTGATGTTTTTTGTTTACAAAGTTTGATCTCCTTCTATACCTACCATTCAATATTTTTTTACTTTATCCCATTATGGGACATCCATCCATACATAATCAATATCTAGTTTATGAGTCACTTTATCCTTATGCCAAATGTTTTTTTAGAGTGCTTGGTACTTCCACAAATTTTACATGGATGTAGGTTCTAACACCTACTTGTCGCATGTCCATGTCATCTAGAATGATTGCAACAATTCATCCTAGGAGATTTATCATGTGTTTCTCTTTTCACAAATTTATTATTACTAGTTCTTGCTTGACCAATTTATCCAAGACCTTCATTCTTTGGTCTTGTATGTGGTATTAGAGAAATTTTGATACCATACCCATTATTTACCAATCCTTTTCAATTATATCTCATTTTTTCTAGTATTTTGGAACCAATACCTTTGGTATGCTTTTTAAAGCACCCAAATTATTCATCACTGCTTTGATCTATGCCATTATTGTTCAAGTATTGAATTTTGTTATTTTTTTACTTTGATTTTTGTTACGTTTTTTAAATATGATATCTCATAATCACAATGACCTTACATACAAGTTAAAGGATTATTATCACTATCTTTAACACAATCACAATCAAGTATGACATCAAGACCTTTATCATGGTCAACACAATCATCTTCTGCATTATCTTTATCTTTACAAATATTCTTCAAATCATTTGTATCACAAGCTATATCTTGTTTTTAAATAAAATCAGAATAATTATCTATATGTCTCAAATCCACTATATAAAAATTGATATTTATCCTTTGAAGATCACTTGTATCAAAATCAAGATTTTTCATCTTAGGCTTGAGATCGCTTGTGTCACAATAAACATTTGCCATCATGAGCTTATATTTTAACCTTTAAATTATTTTCTCTTTCCTTCTATACTTCTCTTTATGGATATTAAGAGTAACTAATACCTTGCACATTATAAACCCTACATCAATAGGTAGTATAAAAATATCTTCATAGTAGTCATTCACACTAGAGGGTAAATAGAACTAAAATATTGTGATGTTTTCATCTTCAGCTTGTTTTTCAATCACTTGAAAATACTTTATTGATTCTTAGTATTAGAAGTTCAACTAGCTTCTCTTCAATATGTTTGCTTCTCTTAATATTCAGCTTGCTTCTCTTAAGTGATACATAGTTTTTAAGTGATGCATATTCTTGAATGTTAACTTACTTCTTTTCTTGCTTTCTCTTTACCTTTCCCATGAAGGCTCCTCCTAATAAAGCCCTCTATCTATAAGAAAAATTATATCTATGGGTGAATGCTCATCCATAACACACAAAATGCACATAAGGAATGAATTTTCTTGGTCTTGAAATTTTCAATTCCTACTCATCAAAAATCGTGGAGGGTGATGGCCACCCAATCTACAGGGCTATCACCTTCTTCACCCACGCAATAGGGATCAAGTTTCCTTTTAATATAATAGCCCGATCTTCCTTTTCGAGTTGAATCCTATATAGCATAATCAATCATGAATAATTTTGCACAGATTGGCTCAACATAATTTTAAGTAACATCTTGTCTACCTTGCAATACTAGTAACCTTTGGTGCATCACTTGCATTTTTAAACCTTCATAAAATTGAGATTTTTCTAATCCACTTGATTCCTCTCGACAAGAGATTTCTGTTAAGTATTTATAAATCTTATTCTCATTTTTTTCAAAGATGTTTTAAATTGTAAAAGAGTATAAGTACCTCATAAAGCAAGATATGGGTGTAATTTTTATCCTTTAGGAATATTATTTTCTCCAAAATATTATTTGCTCTTTTTTTACTTGCATTCAAACGATAGGGTGATTGATATTTTATGATACTTTAATATTTCCCACTTTTTAATGTGGAATATTCTTCCTTGATTTTTTCTTTGATATTTCCAACCCTGACCATTTAATATTTGCACATGATCTTTAATGTAATAAACCGGTTCATACATTTTCTATAGGCTATGACTTTTTTTGTTTGCAACTATCTCGTTATTTGAGAGAATGAGCTTCTTTATTGAGGAATGTAGCAATGTTAAACTTTATTTTTATTTTTGGAGTGTTTTCACGACATCGACTATGTCTATAATGATACTAATCATTCAAAAACATTAATAATTTAGAATAATTTGAGACTAATTCTTTTTTATTATTGACGTCACAGAAGACATGGCTATGCCCAACAGGATAGATTCTATGACTTTCTGATTGAATTCCTCTATGTTTTTACTGAGGATGAGCTTCACTCTATGTTTTATCAAGAGGCAGTCAAAAACCTATATTAGATGAATCTCATGCTTGACAATATCCTTGCTATAAGGTACACTAATCAGGAAAACTTCAATATTTGTTGGAGCAGGTATCCTGAAGGATTCTATGTAGACAACATACACTATATTTTGAACCACCTGAAACTAATAGTCCTTATACACAAAGAAATGTTCTATATTTGATGATGCAATAAATATTTGATAGATCCAGATTTCATAGGCTTAGCTACTTTTGCAACTTGTATAAATGGTCTAGATAGTAGATGATAGCTTCATCGATGACTGCGGTGTTGTCTATGACTATTGCTACTTTCCCAATTTCTAGGTAATTCATATTCTATTTTGGATTCCTTGCCAGAGACAACCTCGAATCAATGGACTCATCTCTACAACACGACTACTTGGATCCCAATGCCAAAGGAGAAAATATCATCAAAGTCATCTCATTTGCTTCTATAGCATCCACTTCTATGATGGTGCTGCCAAACTAAAGTGCATATTTATGTAGCTAATACATTCCTTTGCTTATATAATCTTTCTTATTTTTTATGAAAACAACTAAGATAATATTTCACACTTTTTCCTCTTTGGTTTTTGTGATTTATGAAAGTGTCTTAATGCACTATTTTGAAGTAAATTTATCTTCAAAGACTTGAATATATACTTTCTTATTTTCTTCAGAATATGGGTTTTGCTTTTTAAGATACAAAAGTTCTTTATTTTAAATGAATGGCATTAAGATGACTTGAGAGTAATACCGACCAAATAGTTCTTTGTTGATTGGTTCTTTGAACTTCTTTCTCAAAATAGAAATGTGTGTTCTAGAGTACTTTCATTTAGGAGGTTTTGGTAATTTGTTTTCTCCTTATCCTTTGTATTTTTCTCATGCTTCACATCCTTTTGAATGATACTCCTTTGAGAGGATATTCTTCGCCAATTCTTATAGTAAATTGTATAATACTGCAATTCTTTTTGAATGACTATTTATTCAATGCAACAATTTCAGTCCTTTGAAACATCAATGGATTCTTTTTGCTTCTCTTCAATTTGGAAGGTTTCAATAACCTTAAGTAATATATTTGTATTTATTGGGATTTTGAAGAGGAAATTTATCTTTTACCTTTTACCCTAGAGGTTTTCTCTATTATTTAAGAGCTTTTCAGTGCTCTCTATAGCTACTTATACTCCCTTTTTGAGGAGAAATTCTTTAGTTCAGTAATTTAGTTCTACTGCTTGGTTGTTGATCTTGAATTCAGTGTTATTTTCCTTGATATGACCCTTCTAGTCTTTAAGAGGATTGATATCTCTTTCTCTCTTGAATAATTTTTGCCTCTGTAGTCTATGGTAAGGATTTTTCACCCTAGGATATTTCTTGCAAAGTATCTTTCACGTCTTTAGATCAAAACTAGAAGAGGATCAAAAGGAAATTGTTTCTTCCTTCTACCTACTCTGATACCACATGTTACAAATGGATTTAATATCTTTGCATTACATATGAATATATATTTAAATACATACACTTTCCAAATATGGCTTAACCACCATCCATGTGAGGATGGTAACTACTTGGACTTCATGGTCCATGTGAGTGGTAGTTTCTAACTACCTACATTCTTATTTTTCTTGTGAGGGGTAGTTGATAGCTCCCTCTAACCAACTTGTCACCTAGTAAGGGGTAGTTGATGACTCCCCTAACTTTCTTGTCATCTAGTGAGGCTAGTTGGTTAATACCCTAAACACTATGATGGAATAATTTCTAACACTCTATTGGGAATCAAAACCTATTAAAAATTCATTCATAGATGAATAATGCAACTTCTTATTTTATCTTGTGCTTCACTACACGAGTTTCAACCCAATTAGATAATTTATTACAATAATGATGTATTTTTTTCATGGTGTTATGGGAAGGGACCCAATAAAATCAATTACCATTTTTAAAGGGGCTAGGAGGAAATATAGGGTATATAATACTCCATATAATCATTGAAGATTGTTGGCTAGTGATATCCCAAATTTAAAATCCTTCTTACTATAATATTTCTAGAGAAGTGTCCTCCACACATACCATCATGGGAGTTTACAATCAGCTACATCCCTTGATCTCATCCAATTACTTGTTGATAATTTCTATTTGGACCTAATATAAAACTCCCTATTTGAATTGAGGTAGCTGATCTAAGCAATATTTCTTGTTATTTTTGTTATCGCATCACCTAGAAACCTAACATCAATTAAATCTTATTAGAAGTTTGCATATTCCTTTAAAATTATTTATTTACCTTAATATGGCTCATTTTACTTTTTCTGAAGTAGATAGGATGATTATATCTATTATCATCTTGTTAACTTAATATACTTTCAACCACCATGTCAAATACATTTATATAGACAATAAATAAATTAATCTAGTCTAGATTCAACAATAGAGTGGTGATTAAGACCTACAGTTTCTTAAATTCGACCTTAGGTCCTTTTCATAGATTAGAGACCATATCCTTCTTTAGGAAATTTATTAATGGTAGTGCAATTCTTGAGAAATTCTTGATAAACTCATATTATATAGCCTAAGATCAATTACAACTTACTCTTGTTGCTACGAAATGATATAGAGATAATCTTTGTAACCTTTGTAGGGTTAGTTATAATCCCTTACTAGGACATCATATACCTTGACAAAACACTTTTTGTGCATTCAAATATGTATTTTTCAAGATTAAGGCTTGGCCTCATCCACATGCTAAAATGCCTTCTCAAGAGAAGCTATATGATCTACCTTATTCCCATAAATACAAAACTCATCTAGAAAATATTTGATAAAAAATATATTATAAGGTTCAAATACCTTATTAATTAGTTATTGGAATGGTATAGGTGCATTGTAAAATCTAAATGATATCACTTAATAGGTAAAGGTGACCCATAGAGTGGTAAGAGTTATATTAAACTAGTTTTTACTATAATACAAACCTGATTATAACCACTAAAGCCATATACAAAGCTATAACACTCTTCTCTTGGAACATCATCCAAAATCATATTTAAGAAGGGGAGTTAGTAATGGTTTTTCTTTGTAGCTTTATTTAACTTTTAACAATCAAAATAGACCCTAAATTCATATTCTTCTTCTATACGATGATGATTGGAGACATCCACTTTGATTTATCTTCTTGAAAATAACACTTGCATTTGACAATTTGTCTATCTCTTCCTTGACAAACATAGAAATATGATATGGTGTTTTCTTCATAGGCTTAGCATTATTGGCCAACCTTATCTGATTCTTAACCAAACCTACTTATCGTAACTCTTTGTGATTAAAAGTGAATAAATGAATATACCTAAAAAAGAGCCAAAAGTAATCCTCTTTTTTACTCTTTTATTGCATTAAAGTACAAATTTTGTAGTTGGTTCTCTACCTCTTCCTCAGATAAGTAGTTTGGGTGATCCATTGGAATATTAGGAAGGATTTTATCCATTGAGATATCCACCTTAATTTATTATTCATATTTAGCATCCACATTGCTTGTACTAGCATAATCTAAGGTTTCCACATACTTTCTTGAATATGAAGGAATTTATTTGCAATATGTACTCGAGGAAATATGGCATAATGAGGGAGAGGAAGTATGTGTGGTTTATAACCTAGACTAGGAGATATGGTAGAATTACTAAGAGGAATTACATCCAGGTTAGATGTGATTGAGACTACCCAAAGAAGAGGTGTTCATCTTGAAGATCTTAGTGATATTGAATAGGAGGATGTTGTTCACTCAAAAGCTCGAGATGACAATTTAGGAGAAAACCTAAATCAATGGTTGATTCAGGTGATCTCAAATATGGGAAGAAAACCAAAGATAGATACTCCTAATTTTAATGGATGTTTAAACCTAAAATAATTGATTGATTGGATAACAAACATGAAGGGATTCTTTGATTATGAATCTATGGAGGATACACACGTTAAATTTGTATGTACAAGGTTGAAGGGATATGCTTCAATTTGGTGGGATCATGTCCAAACAAAAAGACAATAAAAACACAAGGACATAATCTAAAGTTGGTAAAAGTTTATATCTAAATTAAAATCAAAATTTTTACCTGTTGATTATCAGATTGGGTTGTTTAGGAGACTTCAAAACCTCAAGCAAAAGGAGTTGGGAGTAAAAGAGTATACAAAAGAGTTTTATAAATTGACCATAAAAGCCGATCATATTAAAGGTGATGAGGAGAAAGTTATAAGATACATAAATAGTGTAAGACTGTTCATACAAGAGGAAATTTATTTGCTTTGAATTAGAATAGTCGAGGAGGTATATCAATATGCACTTAAGGTAAAATAAAAGTTGAATCACAAGCAACAAAATAATTCTAAAGAAAGAGGAAAAATTTCTAAAGGAAGAGAACAACCAAATAGTGGTAGAGGGTAGCATATACAAGAAGAAGAATCTAGTACTTCTCAAAGTAATGTCAATCAAAATATTCAAGAAAAGGGTGAATCATCAAGAGAAAAAGGTGGATTTGGTAGAGGAAGAAAACATGGATTTTCATATAAGTGTTATAGGTACTTGGAAGAGAGACATAAAGTATATGGGTGTCCTCAAGTATAGCATACCAATGGGTATGAAAAGGAAACTTATAACTAGATTACACAAGCGGATGAAGAGAATATTACTTTACCAAAACACATGAAGGAACCAAAAAAAGGAGAGTCACTTATGATAAAAAGGGTGTTGCTAAAATCTACAAAGGAGGTGCATGAACTTGTGCAAAGAAGGAGCACATTTAGAACAATTTATAAATTTGGAGGGAAATATTGCAAGGTGATTGTGGATAGTGGGATTACATACAATTTAGTGTCTACGAAGATGGTAGAAAAGCTTGGGTTGAAGAGGATTGAACACCCAAATTCATACAGAGTCTTATGGTTGCAAAAGGGACATCAAATTTTTGTAACTGAATAATATATGGTTAACTTTTAAATTGGTTTTTACAAGGATGAGATACTATGTGATGTTATACCTATAGATGTTTGTCATGTCTTGTTGGGAAAGGTATGATAGTTTTATAGGAAATCAAGGCATGATGAAAGGGTGAACACCTACACTATTAAAAAATATGACAAGAGGTACACATGAAGTCCATTACAAGATAAAGGAAAATAAGTGGACAATAGTCCTACAATGTGCATGAGTACACAAAAAAAATCTTGAAGGGTTATAAGACCAATTTGAAGGGAGCAAAGGTAGTGTTGAGAGAAGTAAAACAAGTGGAGGAAAAGGTGGAAATAATCAAGAGAAACATGGGAAAGAGGAAGATAGCCTCGGTCACCAATAGTAGTGATGATGAAGATGATGGTGTAGCAATTCTTGTTGCAGACCAAGAGAAAGAGAAAGATAAAAGAAATGATAAAGTGATAATAGAGGAAAATGAATCTCATTAGGTCATTTATGGTTATGATGAATACCATATTATTGAAGAAAAAAGTGGGGATGAAGAGTTTGGGTGATTTGAAAGGCACACCAAAGGTATTTGCTTTAAGTTAATGAGAAGAATGGGGTATACTAGGAAGGAATTAGAAATATATGGGCAATGTGTGAAAACACCCATAATTCTAGATATAAGACCAAAGAATAAAGTCCTTGGATATACAGGTCAAGCAAAAAGCGGTAAGACCAAATTTGTGAGAAGAGAAATATGTACAAGAGATGAAGATCCTTGGATGGGTTGTTGTATATAGTGTAGAAGAAATGGATATGTAGCAAGTGGGTTTTGGAACCTATATAATTGTGAGAGTTATCAAGGATATAATCACTCCAACAGAAGGTGTTGTCACCAAGAGAAAGTAGGAAATAAAATACATATTAGTTATGATTGGATGAACATGAAGGAATAGGAAAAAGTACAAAAAAATGTTGAGTGCATTCTTTAAGAATAATTTTTTCTCTCAAAAGAAAGCAAGGATAAAACATAAAAGGTTAGGTTACGAAGAAAGCCAAGCAAAAATAGTAATATAATATAAGATTAATTCATGTTGATGAGTTGGATCTCATGAAAAATTTCCTCTTACTTGGTGAGAATTATGTAGGAGCATTTGAATGGTTATAGGTAGGGTAACTGCCAATCTATGTAATTTCCATATTTTACATATAAATTAGGAAGATGAAGGAGAAATAGTGGGTGCATAAAAGAATAAGATAAAAGGGATGGCTATACCATAAGCAGGATAGGAAGAAAGGGAGCAAAACATAGAAAGGTCCTACGTGAATATTTTTTAGAGCAGGGATGATGTTTTTGTGTAGCCAATTATCATAAATAAAAAAATTATATTCTACTTTAATCTATTTTCTACATGGTGAATGCATCATTCTATTGGAATTGTATCATGTATATGCATGCATTGTGTAGGTTCCAAATATAGTTGCAAGAGAAGACTAAGAAGCAGTGGTTGTTCCAAGCCTTGGGCTATATATTAAAGTTTGAAAAGGTTGCATAAGTTCTTGCCACCCTTGAGATCACCATTTGAGTAAAGTGTTAGCTTTTAAAGATTTAATACTAATGTAAATCTTATAAGAAAATAATCACAGGATCGAATATAATGAAGTTGCAATATAATGAATAAAATAATAATTTGTAACAGAGATAGTATGAGCTAACTAATATATATTATCAAGGCTTAATAATATACCAAATAAAATTCATTAATATGCTGAAATATGAATGTAAATCCTGAATTATATAATATAATAAATCTTACAATATTAGTTGCTCAAATATATGTAAACTTGTATTACTCCTCTTTCTACTATAAATGTCTCATAGAAACTCTCTATGTAGACAATGTAGACTTTGTAGACAATGTAGGCACTGTAGGTGATATTTTTTTATGCCTATCTATGGAGTAATATATAGCCATTGTAGGATGACTCTTGGATAACTTGACTCTTTGATTCCATATGCCAAGTCTCATGAATCTTGGCTTCTCTACTTGACACGTGCATACACACAACTCTTCTTAATCTAAGGATACATGTGCACACTTACATATTAGACACTTGTGCACATTTACACTCATAACACTTGCACACATATTTACATACTTTGTGCATTTCCTACACATTATTACATTATATAAAATATTTACTCACACACTAATCTAAGATACAACCCTAATCTAATATTTATAATGATGTACCAAGGTGGTACATTGGCATGTACCAAATAATATAATATTCTCTAACATAAAGAATGTGAAATGTTGTTTAAATGAGTTATGTTGTTCAAGTGAGAAAACATTGTTGTTCAAATTCAAGTGGAGGTTGCATTGTACCATCCTGCCACTTGTCAGGTGGGACACATAGTTTTCATTGCATGGAACATTCTTATATGCATATGGTATTAGAAATGCATAGTTACCATTGCATAAAACATTGTCATGTGTGTGTCATCTTGGAAACACCATCTCAGCAAGAACATGCTGAGTTGAAAGTGTGCTAACTTTTGCCCTTATCGTCATCTTGTGCAAAATGGTAATGTCATATTTAGATAGAAGAATTTTATCCTTTTTTCTTAGCATATTTGGGTATTATCATCTTGTGCAAAATGGTAATGCCATATTATAGAAAGTTACCATCTTGAGACATTGTCATCTTGTGCAAAGTTGTTGTCTTCAGACATTACCATCTCAAAGTGATGTCATATTGTGCGTAAGATGTTGCCATCTTATAGGATTTTTGTCATAAGATGTTGCCTTACCATCATGGAAAATTTTGTTCTTCCATCGTCTTGTCATCTAGTGCATGCAAATTAGAATGAAACTAAATCTTACATGGTGGGTGTGAGTGAGTTGTGAATCCTTTGCTATTAGAGGAGGTTGTCATTCAGTTGACCCCCTCCATCTAGTCTACATCACACTTGCTCAACTTGCATCCCATAAGGATAATATTTCATAATTATAGGCTCATGGGAGCTAGATATTACATGCATAGATATTTCTAGATGGACACATGGAAACACCTTCTAAAGATATCCTTTTTGAGTCTAATATATTCTATATATATTTCTTGGATTTACTTGGGATATTTATAATTACATAAGATAGTTAAAATATCACATGCTTTTAAGGATTTTACTTTTGGATATTTCCTTTGATATTTATAATTATGTAAGATATTAAAAATAGCATATGCTTTTAATAATTTTCCTTTTAGACTTTTCCTAATATATTTATAATTACAGAAGATAGTAGAAATATCAAATGCTTATAGAGATTTTATTTTGATCTAATATTTCTAAGTAATCCTAGAAATAATTTTTTTTTGGTAGATAAGATACTATAACATTAATATCGGGTTTTACAAGTTGGCCCAAAACCTTTTACAAAAATCAGCCTAGAGCTATTGATGAACATGTCTTTACTAAGGATCATATATATGTAAAATCTAAATGCCGCCAAAGCCATTACATCCGGTAAGGCACATAGCATGTTATCAAAAAGAAACTATCCATAGAACATTTTGGGTATACCTCGAGAAAACACACCTACATAATAATTACATAAAAAGAAACAGATACGGATCCCTTCCTTGAAACAGTGGAGAAACAAAAAGCTACAGACACACATAGCAGAGTACTAAAAAAAACTTCCACAAGCTCTATATTGACAATTACTCTTAATACTTCTTTGGTAATTTATTTCTTCTGTATATGACATGCTTTGGGACCACATCCCGTCTTTGTCAATCATCCTTGGAGAATTGAACCTGTTGGCTAGATTTATGGCGATGGCTATCTGCTGGTCCACGTGGCTCTAGTTTGAAGTATTATATTGCCGTTTCTTTCCTGCCCTATGATTATTAGCCAACCTCAAATTACTAAGATGACTAGGAACCATGTTATCTGACATGTGATTGTCCCCATTATTCTTTGTGGTATTTCCAAGCAGCATCCATGAAGCCGGAATGAGGGATATTTTTTTGGGAGCCTTTAAAAAGAGGTGTTGGAATACTCCTAGCCTTCAAACTTCCGTTGGTAAATTCGACTATCATTCTTGGCATTCTTGTTGAATAAGTTCCTTTACTTCACTCGAGACACCATGTTCCCATTTGAAAAGTTTGTCACCATCGACACCCAAATTGGTTAGCTTATCAACAATTTTGTTAGCTTCCCGAAAGACATGTTGGGCTTTTATGTCCTGTTTTCCCTAGAAAAGGATATGAGCCTCTTCAAAAATTCTTTTAATCCTCCAAGGAGATGTTTTCCAATTATTGAGGAGATCTATAACATGCATAGAGTCTCCTTCTATGATCAAATTGCCTTCTAAGTCTTGAGTCATTTGAAGGCCTCTCCACATAGCTCTAGCTTCAGCTTCGTTGTTCGTCCTTGTTTCCAAATATTCAGAAAACATAAGCATCATATTCTTATTATGATCTCACACAATGTCGCCAGTGCCTACTTTCCCAGGATTGTCCTTAGCTACTCCATAAAAATTAAGCTTAAACCAACTTATAGGAGGTGGGGACCACTTAACATTGGTTCTAGGGTTGACTACCCTAGGCATAGACTCATCTAACAAGGTTAAGCTTAAATATTGAGAAATCATGGTCTCCTATAGATGAGGTTTACGACTATCAAAATGGATAAGGCTCACATTCTGGTTGGCAAAGGATAGGATCCTAGAAATGATAGTTTGATGATCATGGATAGAATCATTAAAGACACGATGGTTCCTTTCTAACCACACCCACCAAATATATTGATTAAGATAATTTTTCCACATGTATATAAGTCTTTGTCTTGCAAAGGGGTAAGGCCATTGGATGAAAAAATCAAGTACGGTGGCTAGTTTAACCCAGGATATATTGAAGGCCTAAAAAACCCCACTTAGGATAGTTAAGGAAAAAGGGCCGAGACTCAAGGATGATTATGTGATAAATGCTCCCCCCTTTTTTTTTTCCCGGATAACCTCGATTAGTGATACAAATACCTTTATGCATCATATTATCAATGGTTAGAATTATTCCTTGGATAACCCCCGGAAAAGCCCGTAATTTTTGGAATTAAATTTTTTATCCCAAACTAAGTCCTTTTGAGAGGACATCGTTCGTGAAGCTTCGTTATCAAGTAGAGCTTGGCGATTTAACAGTGAACTACCCATTTTCCGTAGAAGCCCAGGTCACTTGAACTTCCTTGGGTCTCATGGGGATAAACTGTTACCCAATAATATTACAAAGATCATTTAATTCCTCTTGAAATCCCTGAATCCTTATTTGTTTCCACTTCATTCTACCTCTTTCCTCAACCATATAATCAAATATTTTTTTGCCAATGAGTTCTTCTGTGATATATCTGATTCGGGCTAAGTTAGAATATTGTGTTAGTGGTTCATCCTTAGCCCACCTGTCATTCCAAAAATTTATCCTCTCGCCATTGCCTAAAACCCATCTTAAACCTTTTTTGATGATTTTATTACAATTGAGAATTTCTTTCCAAAAATAATAACCTCTGATTGGAACTGAGTCACTTAGAAATTCCATATTTTTGAAGATACTTTCATTTGATGATAGTTGTCGATTCATTTTCTTCACAAGAAATGAGGCACCATGCTCGTACTAAATTCTGAGGAATAATTTCCTCAGACCTAAGCCCCCATTTTCCCTAGGTCTGCACACTTTGGTCCATCCTACAATGTGTATCATTTTTTCTCCTAAGCATCTTAAAAGAAATATTGCATTTTTTGGTTAGCCTTTATTGTTTTCTTCTTTTGTCCCTGGGGGTTTCTTTTTCGCTTGCTAAACAAGGCTTCCTTAATTTCCTCATCAAAAAATGGAGCTAGAAGCTTAAGGTTTATATCCTCATTTATTGACGAATGCAAGAGAATATCTTCCCTCCTAATTCTTTTTTGATCCTTATAATTTATGTTAAGTCTTGAGTAATAGAACCATCTACTTTTTAAAAAATATATATATTTTTATTGCTTCTGTTTCTAAGCATGGTGATGTGAAAAAAATTGGAATTTGAATCTCCATATTTCAATGAAAGAGCTTTTTGAGCAAGGTGTTGCAAGAAGTTTGTCATTGTTGTCAACACAAGCAGTTAGATCCAATGATGCAGTGGATAGATAGTTCAGGAGCCATTCAGATGTAAAGAACAGAAATTCAAAGGATAGTCAGATTATGTAAAGTGCAATTCTAGGAAAACAAGAGTGACCCAGTTTCAAAAATTCAAAGAAAAAGACAAGTTAGAAAACATTCGCGATATCGCGACATGTTTTTTGTCGCGATTTCACGACAGGTCTGAGGAGAGAGAAGGCGCAGTCGAAAATGTCATGATTTCATGACAAGTCAGAGGAAAGAAAGGACGCAAGTCAAACTGTCCCAATTTCACGACATGCTGGAGGCCAAGGAGCTAAGTCGAGAATCTGTAGCGATTTCGCTACATGTTGAAATTTCGTTGGCCACAAAGGAGAAAGCATTAAGTTGAAAAGTTGTAGCGATTTCGCTACATGTTGAATTTTTGCTGGACGAAGCAGGGAGAAAGTGTTAAGTGAAAAGCTATAGCGATTTCACTACGAATCAAAAGTGCACAAAGCAAAGGTGTAGCGATTTTGCTACGTGTCAAAATTGCACAAATCAAAGGTGTAGCGATTTCGCTACGAGTTGAAAAATCACAACACAAAGATGTAGCGATTTCACTACGAGTTGAAAAAGCATAACACAGAGGTGTAGCGATTTCGCTATAGGTTTAAAAGTGCAGAACTCAAAGGTGCAGCGATCAAGTCGAAAGTGTAAGGCACAAGAGTGTAGCGATTTCGCTACGAGTCAATATTTCACAGGTAGAAGCAAAGTTGGAAGCACAAGGCACTAAGTTGTAGCGATTTCGCTACTGCATGAAACAAGGAATGTACGAAAGCCAAAAGCATTGCAATTTTGCGACAAATATGAGGATGACGTCAGCAAAAGCTAAAAGTGTCGTGATTTCATGACAGGTTGCAGGAAAAGCCTCTGGAAGCCGAAAGCATCATGATTTCATGACAAGGATGATGATGACATAAGCAAAAGTTCAAAGTTTCATGATTTTGTGACAAGAATGGTGGCAAAGCTTTCAACGGCCAAAAGGGTCATGATTTCACGACAGCAAGGACAAGAAGGCATACGACTACAAAAGGTGTTTATTATTTCATGGCAACAGTTACAAAAAGGTGACAAATGTGGCAGCAGCGGTTGAGGTCGACAAAGTTGAATCGGGGCCAACAAATTTTAGGGTTTTGCAACCGACATCTTCTAGGGTTTTACAACGGATGTTCTTAGGGTTTGCAGCCGACATATTCTAGGGTTTTATAGTGGATATTCTTAGGGTTTGCAACCGACATATTCTAGGGTTTTACAGCGGAGGTTCTTAGGGTTTGCAGCAAACTTTCTTAGGGTTTGCAGCCGACGTCCTTAGGGTTACTGTCGACTATGATTTGAGAATTGATCTTGATTTTTCTTCTATAAAAGTAGGGCTTCCTCGAGTTTGAATTGTATGGTGTGAATATAGAGTGCGAAGGCGAGTAGAGTGATTGCGCAAGTGAAGTTCATGTCAGAGCAGAGTGCAGAGTAGTAGTTTGAGTCTACATATCGTGATTACGTGTTAGAAGTACGAAATGTGTAGAGGTGGAGATCCAAGTTCAAAGTGATAGCACACAGACAGCAGAAGTGATCGATCATCCGATTGTAGTAGAGAGTGCGAAGTGTTTTGCGCAGAAGCAACAAAATGCAGAAAAATAGCAGATTGTAAGGAACAACGTGAAAGTTTTATTCTATCATTTTTTATTATCTTTATTGACTTCCAAGTTGCAGCTTGGTATAAGGGGTTGGTGCCTATTTCCAGTAGGTGCTAGTAAATTAGGAGTTGGTGCTCCATTCTGTTTGAATCAGATAAAGCAAAGGGGTTGGTGCTCCTTCCAGTTGATGCTGGTAAAAGATTTTGTAAAGTTGTAGCTTTGCATTTGACTGGATTTGGATGGTAGTCCAAGCAGTCGTTTTGAGGAGTAGCCACATTGGTGAACCTCGTTAATTTGTTGTGTTGTGCGTCATGCTTTCTTGCTGCTTTTGATATTTCATTTATCAGTTTTAAATAGTTGCTGGATTTAAATATATATATTTTAGAAGTTTTAAATATCACACTGATTCACCCCCCTCTCAGTGTCACTGTGATTACAACAATTGGTATCAGAGCTAGGTACCTGAACAGGATTAATCAGTTAGGGTGATCCCAGTAAGTGACATTATGGCTGGTGGTGAAGGTTTCTCCTAAAACAAGGCACCACTGTTTAACGAAACAAATTATGCTTTCTAGAAGATCAGAATGCAAACATATCTCCAAGCTTTGGGATTTGACATCTGGAATGCAGTAGTCAATGGTTACACAACTCCTACTACTGCTCCAACCGACAGCACCGATAAAAAGGAGTTTGAAAATTATTCTAAAGATAAAAATGCCATCATGTGTGGATTAGTGGACAGTGAGTTGGTCAAAATCATAAACTGTGTTTTAGCAAAAGATGTGTGGGACAAACTAGAGAATATTCATGAGGGAGATGACAAGATCAAGGAAGCTAAGTTGCAAACTCATCAAGCTCAATTCGAATCACTAAAAATGACCAACGATGAGAACATAGAAGCCTTCATGCAAAGGGTAAATGGAATCACTAATTCAATGAGAGGTCTCGACAAAAATTTGGATGATGCTACTATTGTGAAAAAGGTTTTAAGGTCGCTTCCTCACAGGTTTGATTCTAAAGTCTCTGCCATAGAAGAGGCTAAAGACTTAAATCATTTCAGTATGGATGAGATGCATGGTTCCTTGATGGCTTACGAAATGAGAATAGGAAAGTCTAATCCTACAGACAGAGAAGCAGCATTTAAAGCCCAAAAGGGTAAAGACACAAAGCAAGAATCTAAAGAAGAAGAAATCTCAGACGAAATGGAAGCAAATTTTGTCAGAAAGTTGAGAAAGGGCAAAGGAAAGTACAAAGGAAAACTACCTTTTAAATGTTTCAACTGTGGGGGAATTGGACACTTTGCAACCAAATGTCCTCTCAATGAGAAGGACAAAGGTGAGGAAACTTCACATCAAGAAAAATGTGAATGGAGAAAGAAATCTAACTCCAGAAAAGGCAATTTCAAAAAGAAAAGATTTATATCCAGGAATGCATATTCCTCAGAAGACAACTCTAGTGAGGATTCTGATGAAGGAACAGGCAAAGCTCTATTCATGGCATTTGAAGTCAAAAATTCTAAAAAGGCTGAAATATCAGAGAAGGAATAAGGTATGAACTGTATACTGACTGTTGAAAAAACTAGGTTGAAGTAGATTTAGAAGGTGAACTAGTTTCTGCTCTTAGAGAATGGAAATCTGAGAAGAGAAAAAATAAAAAACTATCAAAGAAACTTGAGGATGCAAATGACATTATAACAAGTTTGAAAATACAGTCAGAAGAGTACAAGAAAATGTCCGAAGATCTTGAAGTTTAGGTGACCATGAAGATAGATTGCTACTATAAACTGGAAGAAGAAAATGTTGGTCTTCGAATACAGATACAAGAGCTGGATCGAAAAATTAGCTGCTATTACAAACGTGAAGAAATTTCGATGAAGTTGGACAAAATTTTAAGCGATCAAAGACCCGTAGGTATCAAATTTGGTCTGGGCTTTGTTGAAGGAGAATCATCAGCCAGAAATGTTGAAAGAAGTGAAGACAAGAAACAGGCTGTGGAAAGAAAAACTAATCAGGCAAAAGAAAGAAATGATGCCGGGCCTAAAAGAGGATCGACAATGATGGTTTTACCAAGGTCACACATCAAAAGAAAAGAAAATCTATGACTCCTGCAACAAGTGGCAAAGACCATATTTCAGGTTCAATCATTACTTTTATGGTTTCTATTTTAAATGTAATGCTTATGGACATAAAATTGTTGACTGCAAGTATAATGTAGGACCAAAGAAGTTTCACTAGTAGAAATGCTTTTGCTCCTTTATGAAGTTATGCAGTAGAATGCTTCAATTGTCACAACTTTGGTCATATTTTTGGAAACTGTCATAGTACCTCTGTTTCAAATCAAATTCAGAAAAGAAGAGTTCAACCATATAGGGCTAAACAAAGTAGAAATCATTCTGAAAGATATGTGCAAGAGTCTGAAAAGGGGAAATCCAAGCTGGAATCCAATACCACGATCAAAACAGAATGGAAATAGAAAGAACAATTCAGAGAAGAAAAGGAATCTCTAATAGTACAGACAACTTTCAAGGCTCAAAATAAATGTGTTCCATGGATTCTTGACAGTGGTTGCTCAAGTCATATGACAGGTGATAAACATAAGTTTGAAAAACTACAGAAATATGAGGGTGGCTCTGTAAAGTTTAGAAACAATGATGGAGCCAAGATAATCAGAAAGGGGTCTATCAAAATTAGTAATGGGAAAATTAAGTTAGAAGAAGTTATGTTTGTGGATGGTCTGAAACACAATCTGTTAAGTGTAAGTCAAATCTATGATAAAGGACATGAAGTAGTTTTCAAGAAGCAGGGTTGTGAAGTCAGAAAAATAAACAACGGGAAATTAATAGCAACCGGCTCAAGGACATATAGCAACTTGTACACACTCTCAAAATCTTCAGAAGGTATGTGCTTCATTGGATAAGAAGAAGAGAACTGACTATGGCACAAGAGGCTTGGACACATAAGTTTTGACAACTTAGTGAAAATCAGCTCAAAACAAGCAGTGAGAGATATTCCAACCATTAGAAAACCTTCAAATATTGTCTATACCTCATGTCAGAAGGGAAATCAAACCAGAGTTTCATTCAAAACAAAAGAGTACCACACTAGCAAGCCTCTGGAACTTATACATACAGACTTATGTGGACCCATGAGAACACAAAGAATAAATGGAGACAAATATTTTATGTTATGTATCGATGATTATTCTAGAATGACCTGGATATTTTTCTTAAAAGACAAAACAGAAGCTTTTCAAATGTTCAAATCCTTCAAACATCTAGTTGAGAATGAAACAGGAAAAAGGATTAAATGTTTACGGTCAGATAGAGGAGGAGAATTCATTTCAAATGAATTTTTAGAATACTATAAAAATCATGGCATCAGGAGACAATATTCAGCAGCTAGAACTCCCCAGCAGAATGGTGTAGTAGAAAGAAAGAACAGAACTATTCAAGAAATGGCACGCACTATGCTGGAAAAAATAAAATAGCAGACAGATTCGGAAAGAAGCAGTTCACACAACAGTATACCTCCAAAACAGATATATGTTAAGGACTCATGAAAGCAAAACTCCTTATGAGTTGTGGTTTGGTAGAAAAGCAACAGCAAAACATCTCAAAGTATTTGGCTGTAAGTGTTATATCAGAAATACTGATGACAATCTCGAGAAATTTGAAGATAGCGCAGATGAAGGTGTCTTTGTTGGGTATTCTCCAAAAAGTAAATCTTACAAATGCTACAACAAGAGACTCAAGAAAATTGTGGATAGTGCAGATGTTAAATTTGATGAAGGTAGAACACGGTTAACTGACTTTGAGGAAATCTACCCAATCTATGAAGATGTTTTTGAAGGAGATGAGGTAAATGAAGAAGGAAACAAACCTACAATTGATTCGAGTTGACTTAATCGATGACTCGAAGCACAAGAAAATAAGAAATTTAAAGCGGCAGTGGCAAAAAAATCATCCAACAGATCAAATAATTGGAGATCCCACAGCTGGTGTTCAAACAAGAAGGAAACTAATAAGTAATTACTCTCTTTTATCAAGCATTGAGCCCAAAAACATAGATGAATCCAGCAAAGACGATAGTTGGATGAAAGCAATAAATGAAGAGTTAGATCAGATTGAAAAGAACAGAACTTGGGAACTGGTACCTAGACCAGCAAATAAGAATGTAATCGAAACCAAATGGATATTTTGAAACAAATTAAATGAAGACGGTTAGGTCATTAGAAACAAAGCAAGACTGGTTTGCAAAGGCTATGCACAGGTCGAAGGCATTGATTTTGAAGAGACTTTCGCACTAGTGGCCAGACTAGAAGCTATTAGAATGTTTTTGGCACTAGCAGTTCATAAGAACTTCAGATTTTATCAGATGGATGTAAAATCTGCCTTCCTAAATGGGAAACTTGAAGAAGAGGTCTATATTGAACAACCAGATGGCTTTCAAATCAGTGAAGATCCTAACCTTGTCTGCAAATTAAAGAAAGCATTGTATGGATTAAAACAAGCACCACGGGCATGGTATGCAAGGCTAGATAATTATCTCTCTCAACAGGGATTCAAGAAAGGTTTAGTGGATAGTAATCTATATGTAAAAACAGAAGGTGGGCATCTCATTGTTCTAGTTGTCTATGTAGATGATATCATATTTGGCAGCAACAAAGATGAATCTTGTAAAAACTTAGCAAATAAGATGCAGAATGAATTTGAAATGTCTATGATTGGTGAACTGTCTTAATTTCTTGGGCTACAAGTTAATCAAAATGAGAAAGGCATATTCATTTCCCAAATCAAATATGTGAAAGAAATGCTAAAAAGGTTCACTATGGAGGACTATAAGCCAGTCAGCACTCCCATGACAACAGGCTACAAATTGAGTAAATAAGACAAATATCCACCTGTAGATCAAACCATGTATAGATCTATGATTGGAAGTCTACTATATTTAACAGCCACTAGACCTGATATTCTATAGGCAGTTTGCATGGTAGCTAGATTTCAAGCTAGTCCCAAAGAGACTCATGTGACAGCAGTTAAAAGGATATTTTGGTATCTCAAGGGCACCATGGAGTATGGGTTGTGGTACCCAAAAGGCAAAGACTTCACTCTTATATCATATTTAGATGCAGATTGGGCTGGATGTGTTGATGAAAGAAAGAGTACAAGTGGAGGAGCCTTCTATTTGGGGGACAGATTGGTTGCATGGCACAGTAAGAAGCAAGAGTCAGTTTTTTTATCTACAGCTAAGGCAGAATATATTGCAGCAGCAATATATTGCACACAAGTCTTGTGGATGAAACAAACTTTGAAAGATCTAGGTATTAATTTCAGTGAACCAATATCAGTAAAGTGTGATAACACCAGTTCAATCAACATCTCTAAGAATCCAATAATGCACTCACAGACAAAGCACATTGCTATAAGGTATCATTTCTTGAAGGAGAAAGATGCAGAAGGAGAAGTTAAATTGGACTATGTCCCAACTACTGAGAACAAGTAGCGAGATATTTTTACAAAACCTTTGCCCAAGGAAGTATTTGAGTACCTTCGCAGCAAATTAGGAGTAGTCACACTTCCTAAGAAGTGACTAGCTACGAGGATCACTTTCTCGGGGGAGCATTTAAGTATTTGACTATTCTTTTGCTCATGATCATAATTTGTGCCAAATGCAACAAATTGTGCACGAGAAGTGTGAGGATGGACTCGGGGGAGTCTGCGGCGGCCCTTTGGTATTATTGACAAAGGGGGAGAAGAGTTACGGGAATGTATACAGTGTTGCCAATAATTCCAAAGGGGAGATTGTTGAGCAAGGTGTTGCAAGAAGTTTGTCATTGTTTTCAACACAAGCAGTTAGATCCAATGATGCGGTGGATAGACGGTTTAGGAGCCATTCGGATGCGAAGAACAAAAATTCAAAGGATAGTCAGATTATGTAAAGTGCAATTCCAGGAAAACAAGAGTGACCCAGTTTCAAAAATTTGAAGAAAAAGACAAGTTAGAAAACTGTAGCGATATCGCGATATGTTTTCTGTCGCGATTTCGTGACAGGTCTAAGGAGAGAGAAGGCGCAGTCAAAAATGTCACGATTTCATGACAAGTCGGAGGAAAGAAAGGACGCAAGGCAAACTGTCATGATTTCACGACATGCTGGAGGCCAAGGAGCTAAGTCGAGAAACTGTAGAGATTTTGCTACATGTTGAAATTTCGTTGGCCAACGCAAGGAGAAAGCGTTAAGTTGAAAAGTTGTAGCGATTTCGCTACATGTTGAATTTTTGAGCGGGGAGAAAGTGTTAAGTGAAAAGTCGTAGCGATTTCGCTATGAATCAAAAGTGCACAAAGCAAAGGTGTACCGATTTCGCTACGTGTCAAAATTGCACAAATCAAAGGTGTAGCGATTTCGCTACGAGTTGAAAAAGCACAACACAAAGATGTAGCGATTTCGCTGCGAGTTGAAAAAGCATAACACGAAGGTGTAGCGATTTCGCTACAGGTCTAAAAGTGTAGAACTCAAAGGTGTAGTGATTATGTTTCAAGTCGAAAGTGTAAGGCACAAGAGTGTAGCGATTTCGCTACGAGTCAATATTTCACGGGTAGAAGCAAAGTTGGAAGCACAAGGCACTAAGTTGTAGCGATTTCGCTACTGCATGAAACAAGGAATGTACGGAAGCCGAAAGCGTCACGATTTCATGACAAAGATGAGGATGACATCAGCAAAAGCTGAAAGTGTCGCGATTTCATGACAGGTTGTAGGAAAACCCTCTGGAAGCCGAAAGCGTCGCAATTTCGCGACAAGGATGAGGATGACGTCAACAAAAGTTCAAAGTGTCACGATTTCATGACAAGAATGGTGGCAAAGCTTTCAATGGCCAAAAGGGTCGTGATTTCATGACAGCAAGGACAAGAAGGCGTACGGCTACAAAAGGTGTCGCGATATCGCGACATGTTATTATTTCACGGCAACAGTTACAAAAAGGTGACAAAGGTGGCAGTAGCGGTTGAGGCCGACAAAGTTGAATCGGGGCCGACAAATTTTAGGGTTTTGTAGTCGACATCTTCTAGGGTTTTACAGCGGATGTTCTTAGGGTTTGTAGCCGACATCTTCTAGGGTTTTACAACAGATATTCTTAAGGTTTATAGCCGACATCTTCTAGGGTTTTACAGTGGAGGTTCTTAGGGTTTGCAACAAACTTTCTTAGGGTTTCACGCCCTACCCGTCCGTTAGGGGTTCTCGCCAACTATGATTTGAGAATTGATCTTGATTTTTCTTCTATAAAGCAGGGCTTCCTCGAGTTTGAATTGTATGGTGTGAAGATAGAGTGCGAAGGTGAGTAGAGTGATTGCGCAAGTGAAGTTCATGTCAGAGCAGTGTGCGGAGTAGTAGTTCGAGTCTGCATATTATGATTGTGTGTTAGAAGTGCAAAATGTGTAGATGTGGAGATCCAAGTTCAAAGTGATAGCATGTAGACAACATAAGTGATTGATCATCCGATTGCAGCAGAGAGTGCAAAGAAGTACACAGAAGCGATCGGACAGTGCGAAGTGTTTTGCGCAGAAGCAATAGAATGTAGAAAAATAGCGAGACGTTGCAAGGAACAACGTGAAAGTTTTATTCTATCATTTTTATTATCTTTATTGACTTCCAAGTTGCATCTTGGTATAAGGGGTTGGTGCCTCTTTCTAGTAGGTGCTGGTAAATTAGGATTTGGTGCTCCATTCTGTTTGAATTAGATAAAGCAAAGGGGTTGGTGCTCCTTCCAGTTGATGTTGGTAAAATATTTTGTAAAGTTGTAGCTTTGCATTTGACTGGATTTGGATGGTAGTCCAAGCAGTCATTTTGAGGAGTAGCCACATTGGTGAACCTCGTTAATTTGTTGTGTTGTGCATCATGCTTTCTTACTACTTTTGATATTTCGTTTATCGGTTTTAAATAGTTCTCTCCGGATTTAAATATATATATTTTAGAAGTTTTAAAGATCACACTCGATTCACCCCCTCTCGGTGTCATCGTGATTACAACATAGCTCTTGATTTTCCCTTTCCCCCCCTTTCACCTCCAATAGATTTCCTCAGTCTTGTCTTCATGTTTCAACTCTTTTTTTATTTTCAAGAGGTTCCCAAAGACCTCTTTGTTCCAATTTCTAAGCTTTTCCTTAACAAACTTTAATTATTCCATAGTTCCCCCCCCCCCCCCCTGCCCTCCCCCCCCCCTAAGTAGTTTTCCCCAAGCCGGAATGTTTGATCCACATAGTATTGAAAGGGGGGGGGGTGGGGGGGGGGGGGGGGGCTGGTTTGTGCCCTCTTTGAAAGTGGGGGGGGGGGTGGGGTGGGCCCAGGGGGGTGGCGTTGGGGGGTGGCGGGAGTGCCCCGGCCCTTTTTGCCCCCTTTGATAGAAAACCTGTAAAGCCTTTCTTGAATGAGATGACACCCTATCCGCCAATTGCTCCAGGTATAATTCGCTCCTCTAAGTTTTACATACATCAACATGTTGGAGTTCACAAAGTCATTGAACTCATCCATGCTCCTGATAGGTGGTCCATTTCCACCCATTTTTTCTAAACGATAAAGATGAGTTTTAAAATCCTCAACCAGAATCCAGGGGAAATTATGGTATTTTTTTTCGGGTTTGCCTAAGTACTCCCATAGTAGAGCTCTCCCTTGAATTGAATTCGGGGTATAAATATTTGAAAGGATCCACGATCTGTTGTTGTTTATTTCTTTAAATAAAACACTAATAACCCTATCATATTTCTGAATAATGGTGCCATCTACTATCTAGGGATCCCATAAAGTCATAATACCTCCAAACGCTCCTCTGGCTGATTTGCAAACCATCTCCCCTTGATTCCCAGTTTTTTTTGCTACTTTTTTTGATCGAATCTCATCGGTTTTGTTTCTTGCAACATGATAATAGTTGGATTCACTTGATTTCTTATTGCACTAACTTCCCTGTGTTTGGTCAGGCCATTGAGGCCTCTCATGTTCCATGAGAGGAACTTTATTTATATTTGTTTGGGATTTCTTTCTCTCCCCCTCCCAGAAATAATTTTGACTATCTTGGATTTCTAGATATTTTATTATTTGCACCATATATTCTTATGGAAAAGGCACTTGACAGAGACAATTTAGCATGACAATAATACCTTATATTTACTAAATTTTTTACTATTTACTATACCTTTTCGTATGACAATATTCTTCTTGTACTCCTATAAAAATATACTATTATAATATGGTTATTCTTTAATGATTGCTACAACCTTCTTAGTGAAGCTATGCAAGCATCCTAAATAAGCTATCAAGCTATAATATTCTCTAACAAGCCATCCTATTATAAATTTTACATGTTCTTTATACTACTATACGTGCAAATAACATGTAAAATTTTAGATCAATAGAAGTTTTGGGGCTTGGATGTTTAATGTACAATATATAACTAATAGAATAGCAAGTAATACTCTATGAAATCTAAACCTAAATAATCTTGGAGTGGTAGAAAGCCATATATTGCATATTCTAGAGTTTTTTGATATATTACTTGGATACACATTCAGATGAAAAAGAAAAATAGATCCCAAAGATCATAAGTACTTATTTTTAGGTTGAAGTAAAAAATCAAAGGGTTGTATTATTTGATAATAAAAATGGTGCTTATTATTTAAGCTATAATTTCTTATAAACATTCATAACTCACACTTCATAATCTCACTCTTCGATAATAAATACTTTGATATATAAAAGGTATATACATTACTCTTGGACATACAAAAAGAAGATGATTCTAGTATTTTTTACTACACCGATGCGTGAATGCTATGAGAGATCAAGATGCAAAAAATAGTTTAAATAATACAAACAACTTATATTTATAAATAAATATAGAAGGGATGGTACTAAAAATAAATCTAGACAAAAAAAATAAGGAGCATAGGTGCATTTATGAACATTTAGAAATAAGGTATAGGAGTGCACTTATGGAAAAGGTCATTCAAGCTAATGATCTTGTTTCAGATAACGAAGCTAGATGTAGGGAAGAATATGAGTATACCATTAAAGTAAAATATGATGCAATGATAGAAAAAATATGATAACAAGTTCCTCTTCCAAAAGGAAAAGTATTACCAACTACAATGAATTTACAATATATAATTTAAATCATATGGTCACATAGAGATTTAAATATGGATTATTAGTTAACTGTTTTAATAAAAAATAAAGTATTTATTATAATCTAATATTTAGACCTTACCATGAGAATAACTACAATTAAAATTATTATTTCTTTGACAACCAATCTTGGTTAACATATTCATCAAATGGTTATGTACTATACTATTTTAAATGCAAATAATCATGAATATATTTACACGGTTTAGCCACATGGTTTCATAGATCAAAAGCATATTGAATTTATTGGAGGGTGAATTCTCATTTTATTTACTCTAAACAACTTTCAAGATTATGGAATGAAATGATAAATAAGTATTTGTAAGAACATGGATTTAAAAAATATAATTTTGATTCAAATCACAACATGAATTTTTTTTAAGTAAGATCATTAACATTGATGCTTGTGTGGATGATTTACTCATTGTTAGTCTTAATATGACCTTACCATTTCATTAGAATCAGACCTACAGAATTCATTAACATGAGCAATTTTAGTGAACTAAACTATTTTCTATATTTTTTAGTTTATATATGATGTGCTATTTATTTTATGATCAACAAAATCTTTAAAACAATTTAAAATAATTGTCTACAAGCCTAGTTCAACTAAAATGTATGTTGAAGCTACTAAGAATTATCCTTCAAACAAGGTATATGGCATATTGCATAGGCAACTAATTGGTAGCTTTATTTGTTTAGTACATATAAGACCAAATAACTAGTTTGAAGTTAACTTGAATTTTAAGTTTATGCAAGAGGTGAAAGAATATTATTGGTTGGGTACAAATAAAAAATAAAGATACATTTATAAAATAATTTAAAATGACATTCACTTTCTTGACGAGTTCCTCATTCTTTTGGTTGGTGATATTGATTTAGATTGGGATAATGGTATTCATTATAGGAAATCTACAAGTGCTTATGTGTTTCATTTTGATTAGATCCCATTACATGATAAACAAAAGGTAGATAATGACTTTGTTATCCTCTTGTGAGGAGTACAAAGTAGCAAAGGAGACCAAAAAAATAATTATTTGTATTCAAAATATCTCATTTCTGATTGTCATTGCCCTATTTTCAAGATTTTAATACTATTAATAACTTGTATCAAGTATCATACGTTGATGATATTTTGGATTATCTATATAAATAAAATATCTACTGAAAAATGAAGGAATATACTAAAGATATAATTGCTAATATTTAACTGTAATAATGCAAGTAAAGTTAAGGTTCTATATATGAGATCCTCTTGTAAGCTTGAACTAAATGATTTCCTCTATGGATGCCATTTTTATTACTCCTAATATTTGTTTGTTTGTTTCAAATTTTCCTTGAACAATTCTTTTGTAAAAACATTTACATGTTGATCCTTAGATCTCAAAACTTCAATCTATTTAATCCTCTTCTACTAGATCTTTGGTGAAGTGATAATATATCTCAATGTGTTTGGTACGAGCATGGAAAATATGATTCTTTATCCTTAAAATTGTATATATATTTTCACATTAAATAGTAGTGGCTATACCATTTTATGGTCTTAGATTTACTAGTACTATTCTCAAGCACACTACTTTGCCTGAAGTCAAAGTTGTTGTGATGTATTCTATCTTTGTTGAGCATAAGGAAGTAGTTTATTACTTCTTTCAAAACCATGAAATAGCACCTGATGCCATGAAGAAAATCTATTCTATTTTGTTTTTCATCATCAAGAGATCCTATCTAGTCACTATTTATATAGTCGACCAAACCAAAAATACTATAAGAGCAATACCAAATACCAAAGTTGTTTTATCATATTAACATACCTTAATATTCTCTTTTCTGCATGAAAATTTATCATCATTGCATTTTGCATAAAATTTAATTCTAGACTCATTGGATACATTATATCTAGTCTAGTGGTAATGAGATACATGTGGCTACACACTATGCTCCAATAAATTTAAGCATCTTCCTTGATACTACAATCGTCTTTGACTAGATATTAACCAAATACCAAAGATAAATTGACTGATTTTTAATTTGCCATCTTGGACCTATTAAGCAAATTACTTACATACTTTCCTACTAAAATGAGGATACCACCATGCAACTGTATAACCTCAATACCAAGGAAATAAAGTACTAGCCTCCGAATCTATATTTTCAAACTCTCTTGTCATGGCTTCTTTAAACTCATATGTCATCAAATTATTACTTTAAGTATAAGTCAGGTCATCAAAATATAAGTGCACTATCAACAAATCACCTTTAATTTTTGAATTGACATATAGAGTAGATTCATTTGGACTTCTATTGAATATATTACTTTGGAGGTACCCATCTATTCTTTTACACCAAGGTCTTAGGGCTTGCTTTAGTACAATAAGATCTGCATAAACATCTCCCAGTAAGCAAAATTATTTAAAAAAGTATATTTGACATTTAAATAGAAAACTTACCACTTGAATTGATCTACTAATGTAAAAATGCTTCTTATTATATCTAATATTTTATTAGGATCAAAGTTCCATTGAAGTCTATACCTTATCGTTGTTAGTAGCCTTTTACCACCATTTTATCATATAATTTTCATTTGATCCATTTGTCTCAATATTTTTTTATAGATAATATTAAGTCCTATGGGTAGTTTACCTTGAGGAAGATCCACCAACTTGTAAGTTTTATTTCTGTCAATTATATGTATTTCTTCATCCATTGGTTCAAGCTATATGTTGTACCTCACTATATTTTCATAAGAAGTTGTTTTTGCTTCAAATTTAAAGAATAAAGCAAAATTAAAAGTTCATTTCTATCTTTAACTTTACAATTTCTTTGATAATGTTTTATTTTTTTTCATATTTTGTTGTGGTTTTGGACTTGGACTTGATTTTGAATTAACCCAGGAAGAATTGTCAGGCTATGGATGACACTTTAGTTGCTACTAGAAAGTGAGTGGTCATATTATCTTATGATATCTCTATCACCATACTTGTTGGTTTTTGTTGTTATGCAGATTTTTTCCATTATAAAATTCGTTTCTCATAAAAAATTATGACTAATTATTATCTTCCTTGTTATGGGGTCATATAATTTGTAAGTCTTCACCTCCTTACTATAACCAATACAAATTTATTTTTTGCTTTCTTCTCCAAACCATTTCCTTTTATACTTTGGTACATGAGAATAGCAATGCATCCAAAAAATCTAATCTAAGATTAGCAACACTTGACTTTATTTCAATTCAAGATTCCTCTGGTATAATATCCTCCATACTTTTTATAGGATATTTTTTGAACAAGTAGACTAAATATTCTATAGATTTTGGTCAAAAATAATTTGAAAGTCTTATATCCTTGATGTGGGAGCATCTTCCAAGTCAAAGTAACGGACCAATGATGGTTGGTGAATTGTCTAATTGCCATAGGAGGAAGAATAGGAAGAAGACATGATAGATGAAGTGTCGGAAAGGAAAGGAAACAAACAAAAAGAGAAGAGAAGATAGCTTAGGAGAGGCTGAAGAGAGAAAGACCCGAGGAGGAGATATATGGGATCAGGTTTGGGAGAGAAGCCTAGGGAGAAAGAGAAAATATTTGTCCAAGACCATGAACGCCAAAGGAAAAGAATAACATGCAGTGTGAAAACTTTGCCATGGCTGTACAAATACATTCATATTAATAAAATCATTTTTATTTCAGTCTACCTATGCCCTATGTGTGTGAAAAATGCTTTATCTTGTTATATCGGTGTATTATGAGATTATGTATGTGCAGGTTTACAGTTTTCGGGATCTAGTACGAGAGGAATAAAGGGAATTTGATACTCAAGCCAAGATATCATTTGATATGCAGACTTATCATAAGTTGTACAATAATGAAAATTTATTGTACAAAGTATCATAAATTAATTGTCGTACAATTTGATTCTCGTATGATTTATTGTGCAAAGAGGACATATCACTATATCAAGAGGAAAAATAACTATACAAACATGGAATTGCCATCTTGAGATAATACTATTGCTTAGCATCATACCAACTGAAATATTGTCAAAGGATGATAATAACATCCATATAATGGAAGGTGTGGTACAATGGGTAAGCCATTCAATTGAATGGTGGTAGAGGATAGGTTGTAAATTTGAATAAGGTCATATAATAGAATGGTGAAGAAGCTTGGTGGTACACATCTGTATCAATCCTTTTTCATGCTCCTTGTTATTTCTTCAGTTCTAATATTTCATTCTACTACCCCATTTTTCCTATACAAATTGTGGAATTAATTGGATTTAAATTCCCCACCTCTGTCTATTTGTAATACCTTCAATAAACTACTACTTTGTTTATCTACCTATGCTTTAAGCTAATAGAAAACTGAACATTATTTTATTGTTTATTTAAGAAATAATATATAAAATTTTCTACTAAAGTCATCAATAAAAGTAATGAAATATATAGTCTTTCTAATTGATGGATTTATCTTGTTATATCAAGATGTACTAATTCATGTAGTGCACTGGATCTCCATGAACTTCTAACTAGAAAAGAGTCTCTATGTTATTTGAAATAAGTCTATTTCTACCATTTTCAAAACAAATATTGTATGTGTCACTTTTAATAATAATTGATAGTCTTTCTAACTTAGTTGTTTGATACCTAACAAATTATGTATTAAATCAAGAATATAATAAATTCTTACAATGAACATTTTTCAGTTTTATTTGTTTTAATTGAGTGGTTGTATTGCCATTCACTAGAGCTTTATTATTGTTTTGATGCTTAACTTGTGAATGCACTGATTCATTCAATGTAAAAAATATTACTTTATTCCTTGTAATGTGATTGTTACAACCATTATAAAAAAATAAAACATCTTTTAAACTATCCTCAACCACATTGCAAGGGAAAAATATTGAACTAGATTCTTTATTTTCTTGTGAGAAATTAAAACTGCATATGTTGATCAAAATTATTTTTTCGTATTCAAATCAACAATGGCCATATATTTTACAATAATGGCACTGAATAGTTTGATTTTTCAAAGCTTTAATTACCTCATTAAGAAAAGTTTTTACTCCTTCCTTTGCTAGATTCTTCATAGAAGTTGTTGCCTCCTTATTTATCTCATCCTCTTGTAAAGCTTCTTCCTCTACCTTGATTTCTTCATCTTATCATTCCTCAGTCCTTTAATGATAATATTGTTGCTTATTGTTAACTCTAGTACGATACAAATAAAACAACTTCAATATGTGGAATGGATCAATCTACGTGAATATCTTCTCCTATTTCAATACTGCAAGATGTTGCTATACCCTGTCATTGCTTAGACTGCTACATTTCCTATTGCACCCTTACATTGCTTGAAGCTTTTAGAAAATGAATTGATTCTTAGACATCTTTTCTTAGCTAGCATTTTGGTATGCTTGCTTTCGTAGTTAAAACCTTAAACTCTCAGTCCTAGGCATCTATTAAATGTTTGATGTTGTCCACTCTACTTTCCTCAAACTCGGGCTTGTATTCGAGTTTATAACAAGCTCTTTTTCATTATTTTCTATTCTATATCTTAGAATATTTTTCTTCTTAATCTTGAGTCTTCTATTCTCTATCAATAGTCCTTCTATGTCAATTTCAATAGTACTGTGACTTGTAACTCTTTCTATTCACCTTATTGCTGACAATATCAAGGTTGAAATGACCTGTATCTCCTTCCTTATATCAATATCTTGATGATATGTGTCTTCTTACTTATATCAAGATCTTGATAACCTGTGTCAAGATCATTGTCCTTACGACTTGAATACTTTTCTTTCTTAAATTGCAACTCCTATCAATACTCAACTTTCTAATATAAGAGCCTTGGACCTCTATCTTCAAAAGATCTCTATCTTTCTGATATCTCTCTATGTAATGTCCATTTTATTTCTCTAAGATGATCCTTAACATGGGCCACTTTCTTTATTTTATATAAAGGCCTTTATTCTAAACCTTGTAACTTTAATAAATTGCTTCAAGAACTATATATCTATCTCAAGATTGAATCTTTTTCAAGATCCGATATATCTTTCTTTTGCTGCTTCTTCTTTCTTCAATGTCAATGTCAATTTCTTTGAATGACCCCCTATGTCAACGTCTATCTCTAAGACCTAAAATTTTCTTTTTCTGCACTTAAAAGTTGAAACTCTTCTCTATCTATTTTAGGAAGCTTCTCACATTTTGATGATTCAATATCTGCTGCAACTCTTTCTATATATTGTCAAGATGAATTGAATATCCTTGATGCTTCTATCTTTGATATCAAGATGACCTTAATATCATCTATGCTTATACCAATATCAAGGTGACTTTGAATGTCCTTGATTCTTCAACTATCTTTAAAATTAATATCAAGGTCTGGCTATGTCCCTGAATGATAAACTATTTCAAAGTTGATACGCATTCTAATATAATTGATTCCTAATATTCACTAGTTATAACCATCAAAAGACTCTATAGATGAGTCATAATCTTCACTGGATATTCTTCAACCATGGAAAGACTCTATAGCTGAGTTTTGGTCTTCACTGGTTAGTATCCAATCATGGAAAGACTCTAGACTTTTTACTCACTATGATATTATAATAGAGTCCACATCTTACTTCCTTCAAAGTAGACAAACTCTAAATCAATTTCATCAAATTGGACAAAATCAATTTTTACAAGTAGCTAAATTAAATTCTATCAACCTAGAAAAATATTTTGGTAGCTTTGATACCACTCATGGCTTATATAAGCCTTAATACTGCCATAAATCTCATAGGTTAAATATTATAGGATAAAATATAATATAGCCACAAAGCAATAAGATCAATATAATGATATGAGTAGAGTAATATGAGCAAGTTAATATGCATATCAAGGTTAATAATATAAAAAATAATATTCACTACTAAAAAACAATATAGATATAAATAGTTTGAATTCTACATGTACAAAGCATGTAGCACAACTTACAATATTAATTGCTTAAAATGTATGCAATATTTATTATTCCACTTTCTTTTACAAAAGTGATGTTATTTGATACTTGATACTTCTTGATTGATCTTTCTTGATCTAAATTAGATTATATATCCATAGTAGTATGACTCTTAGGATACTTGACTATTCATCTCCATATGCCAAGTTTCATGACTCTTGGCTTCTCTACTTGACACTTGCATACTTGATGAATACTTGACACTATATTGTATGCACACGTAGACATGAATTTTGACCTTCACTTTGCACACTCTAACCTAAGATACTTGTACACATATTTACATTACATATTTGCACTCTTACATATAAGACACTTGTGCACATAGACTCAACTTATATTTTCATAAACACTCACATGACACTTATGCATTTCTTACACATTACAATATTATATGACACATGTATATCCCGTATATTCACACTTACATAAAGATAAATATAACTCATACTGTAAACTAAGACTCAACCCTAGTCTAATATTTATAAGATGTACCATGAAGCCATGGGGGTATAATAGTATGTACTAGATAATGTAATATACTCCAACATATACTCTGAAGCATAGTACCAAGATTTATCTCAGTAGTCATTGTTATTGAAAAATCAAGGGATTTAACAACCCTTTTAATGGATGAGTTGATGGGTTCTCTATAAATAGAAGAGCAGAGGTTGAAACAAACAACACAGTCCTTACTGGAGCAAACATTTAAGATACAAGTATTATTTAGAGATAACAGTTAAAAAGGAGAATCCTAGCAAGCAGTATTAAGTTCTCAAGGAGAAATATGACAAAATAGTAGAGGTAGAGGTTGGAGAGGCTAAAAAAGAGAAGGAAGAACAAACTACTACAATGAAGGAGAAACCAACTGCAATTTCCATCAAGCAAGAGGAAGAGGTAGCAACAAAAATCAACAAGGAGGCTCAAATCAAAGGTATGATAAATCTAAAATCCAATGTTATTATTGTAAGAAATTTAGGCATTATAGTTATATATAGAAAGAAGATGGCAAAGGAAAATAAGCAACAAAGACACTATACCAATGAGAATGAGAATGAAGAACATAAATATGCATATGGGTGTATGATGCTAACTCGCAGTGTCGATAAAGAGAGTCAAAAGAATATTTGGTATCTTTATAATGACTGTAATAACCATATGTACAGGAATAGAGAAATATTTTCACAGCTAGATGAAACCATCAAATTTGAAGTGAATATGGAAAACAACAAGAAGATACCTATCATGGGTAAAGGGAGGATTATAATCTGCATACAACAAGGAGAAAGAAAATATATCCTTGATGTGTATTATGTGCCTGGGCTAAAATATAATCTACTCAGAGTTGGGTAGCTTATGTAAAAGAGGTACATCTTGTATTTTAAAAATAGAGCTCATATAAAATGTAGCTTATTAGAGATAAAGAATATAGGCTCATATAAAATGTAGCCATAAAAAGAACAAGATATTTCCTCTAAAAATTCAGAGTGAAATATTGCTTTTATTTAGTACAATTGTAAATAATGCTACATGGCTATGGTATCTTAGATTTGGTCACTTGAGTTTGAGTGGATTGAATTTTCTGTATAAAAAACAAATGGTGAGGGGATTGCCTCTCATAGAGAAACCCAATCAAGCATATGAAAGTTGCCTTATAGGCAAGTAGCATAGGGACACATTCCCTAGAGGATAATCATGGAGAGCTTCATAACCATTGGAGGTAGTGCATTAAGATATATGTGGGCCTATGAAAACCAACTCATTTACCAATAATAAATAGTTTATGACTTCTATAAATGATTTCAACTGAAATACATGGGTATACCTCCTCAAATAAAAGTTAAAAGCTTTTGGTAAATTTAGAGAGTTTAAAGCTTTAGTTGAAAAGCAAAGTGGTTGTTATGTGAAGACTCTAAGAACATATGGAGGAGGTGAGTACATCTCAAATAAATTCTATAATTTTTGCAAAGCTAATAGGATAAGAAGGCAATTCACACAGTAGAATGGTGTAGCAAGGAGAAAAAACATGATAATAATAGAGATGCCAAGAAACATACTGAAGGCAAAAGTATTGCCAAATAAATTTTGGACAGAAGTTGTAGCATGTGTAGTTTTTGAGCTAAATAGGTGTCCCACAAAGAGTGTGAAGGACATGATCCCATGAGAAGCATGAAGCAACAAAAAGTCAAGCGTTGCTCACTTAAGAGTCTTTGGATGCATAACATATGCACATATTCTAAAAGATAAGAGAAGGAAACTGGATGATAAGCCAGAACAAATATATTTTCATTGGGTATAATGAAGAGTCAAAGATGTATTGATTGTATAACCCTAATACAAAGAAGTTGATCATAAGTAGAGATATGAAGTTCATGAAATATAAAGCTTGGAATTGAAATTCCAAGACTGGTCAGTAAGGACCAGCAAGTATTGAGTCAAAAGACTTGAATGAAGAAAGTATGGATCAACCTACATTATCAAGTAGTAGTATCAATGGGGGCAAAAACCCTTCTTCACCAAATTCGCCACCACTAGTAAGAATGATATCCAATATAAGAAGCCTAACAAAGACAAGAAGCTTAAAATAATTATATGAGGTAGCAAGAAATAAAATAAAAGATGAAGAGCTTTCACCCATTTGCTATCTTTAATTGCTCCTTATCCCTAAGATTTAAAGTCTAATCGATTTTATATTAGTTGTACCTTTATATAAGAACAATATCAACTGTACACCATAATATTTCAGTTCCTTCTGTATTGTGGACGCTATATACATATATAAAAACTAATAAATGGTCGACATTTTTGTCATCTAAATTTTAAGGTGAAATATTGGAAATGAATAAGAAATTGTTATTTCTGTGACAATACAACTTTTAAAGCCCTATAAGAAAGAAATATTTAATTTTCAGATTACCCAGGACATAGGAGGGAATAAACAAGAAGAAAAGTTTGTGTGATTAGCAATTTATATAAAATCTTATAGGGAAGAAAAATGATATTGAGGGGATGGAGAAAAAAAGAAATCTTATGAATTATTATAAAATTGAAAAGTTTAATTTTTAATTAAAGAATTATAAATTTTTATTTCAACTATTTTTATATTTATTTTAATTATGGCAAGTGCAAGTACTTGGCAGCCACCTGTTTGGTCACATGAATTAGAAGATATAGGCACTATCTCATGAGTCAACAGAATATTTATCTGAGCAACAATTAGAAAATAGATATCTTTCGTTTTTTTATATTATTTTAAAAAAATTATTATTAAATTGGTTTTGAAATTATTATTAAATTGGTTTTGAAATTTAGGTGTTTACAGAGAGAATCAAAAAATTCGGTTAAACGTATTTTTAGTGATATAAATATTTATTATTATTGTTATTTGCTGTTGAAGTTTAGTTGAAGAATCAATGGGAAAGTGATTTTGAATCCAGGTTCGAGCCAAGTCCGTCCCCTAGGTGGGAAACCGAGCATCATTTGTATGGCGAGTGGTTGTAAAAATTCTCTAGGCTTCATTGAACAAGCACTTTTGAATAGGAGCCCAACAACCCGATGGAGCAAACAAGGTGGCCAGTACAGCCCAACACAACACTGCACATCTGAACAGCAGCTCAACAACCCGATGGAGCAAACAAGGTGGCCAGTACAGACCATAGGATAATCCAAGAAAACCCATGGATATATCATATGACTTTTGTATATGTTAAATATGACTTGATTTTATTATTATAATATGTACAAGGTTATTAGATCATAGTTTTAATATTAGTTATTAATACAAAATCAAAAACTATCAACCATCCCTATGAAGCTAATTAGAGTAGAAGCTTCTTTTCTACAAGGAGGGTTGGATTTTAATGGTGATATTTATTTACCTTCTAATGAAGAACACATGTGATTTTGAAAGGTAAATTTTAGTCTATAAAGTGGATACTAATAGTGCACATAATAAATAGTTATACCAACATAATTATTTAAATTATTGAAGGTCATATTTGAACGTTTTTACTATTTCTCATCTTTGTTATAAACAAGCATTTAGGATTTTATATTCAAGTGAAATTTATTTCTAGTACTATAGAAATGTATTAGATTATTCTTCTAACTATTATCCATAGGGAAATGGATTTGATGAGACTTCTAATAAGAATCTAAATTAACCATTTAATAAGATGTCAATTTGTAATAAGAGATCATGTATGCATTATGATATAATAAGATTCACAACCAAGAGAACAATAAATAAATCATCTTTTTATCTGCTATAAAAAGTTAAGTAAAGGTAAAAAATAACATGTTAGAAGAATAGTTGTAGAGGATAAAGTAATTGCTTAACAAAAGGGTAAAGGTAAAAAATAAAGTTAGAAAGTTTGTGTTAAAATGGGATAATACCAAAAAAGATAAAGAAAAAAATGATTGTCTTTGGTTAGGGCCTTTTAGCATTAACTGTTAAGATTGGTGCTTGTTTTTAGGATGAGTACACTAGAGATAATTTGAAGTTATATATCAACGGATGACACCTCAAGACATTTTTTTATTTTGAATATCACATTTTTAAAAGAACCAACCAAATTGTTATAGAAATACAACTTGAAAGGACACTTATATAAAAAATTCATGTCAGAATCCGATCTGGGTAGTTCATAAATACCACTGGTTATAGATTTGGTACTCCATTATATGTCCGTAGTGGCATGGTCTTCAACCATGATATTGCCATTTAATATTCTCTAATACCCAATTTTTAATAATTTTAAAAAGAAATTTTTGGTTTTGTAAAAATAAAAGCTTGAGTTCATGTTCATCATTTTCCATAGTTTTAGTTAGTTTGAATCAATTTGGTATAAATTTGTATGTTCTTTATGAGTATTTCCTTGTTATAAATATGTTTAATGGACATTAAAGTAAATTTTTAAAGATTTGATTGATCATAAGTTTACAAAAAAAAGTATGAGGACCAAAATATAGCAAGATGATTTTAAGAGGGGAAACTACTAGAGGTCATATCTCTTTCATCGTAACTTTGACTAATTCTACTTTTGAACTTTTTTACTTCTTTATGTGGAACACCTTCAAAGGAAAAAGATATTTATTCATTTTCTATTGACCCATATATGATTTATAAATGTAGATCAAAATTAAAAAATAATGTTGGTGTCCCAAATTAAGATCATATCCAGTTGTGTTAAATTGAATCAAGATGCATCTTTTTAATTGTTGAATCTCATTACTAACATTTTCTAGAAAATAAACATAGATGAATATGGAGATGGATGGATTAAAATTATATCTAAATTTATACATTATATCAAATTAGATAAATATTGCTTGTCCTAGAAAGGTAGAATACAAAAAATATATAGGTTTATTTTTAGACAAAATATGATTGTAAGGGATGGTACTTTAGTATTTTTAAAAGAAAAATTATTAGTTTAGTGGTTTTAAGAAATATAAAGTTACTTCATGAAAACCCATTAGAGAATATAGAGATACAAATGCTTATGTTGTAACACTATTATTGGAGTCACCACACTTAAATTTATCATAATATTTTATCCAACATTGGAGCTATTAGCTTATCGATCAAAGAGATATGAGTTTGACAAGTTGAAGCCTTGTATATGTAATTCTAGCCACTACAAGGTTTTGGACATATAAATAGTCCTATGGTTACTACACCCTATATTAAGCATAATTGTAACTTCAATTAATGAATTATATGATCAATTAAAATCCTAGTATTGTTTTTCTTTTAGGTGCCAATAGATAAAGTTGCTAGTAAAGTTTGACGTCTCTTTATTCTTTTTTTTTTTAATTTATAATATTTTAAATATATAAGATTTAAGTATAGGTTTAGTTATTTATATTTATGATAAATTAAATCCTATGGCTAACCATGTTTGAGTGTTCGATTATAATCATCCTAAAGTTATAGGCTATAAAATACCAAAGATATCTCATTTATCCTTTGGGTGGTTTGAAGAACAATAAACCCACTTATAGTGTTTGATTATAGTCATCCTAAAGTTATAGGCTATAAAATCCCAAAGACTCCTCCACAACGACCCCAAAATTGGGGATCCACTTGAAATTTGAAAAAAAATTGTTCCAAATCTTGTTTTTGCTTATTGTTGACTATCTTCATAAGTTGGATGTCAAAAGATTCATCTTCACAAAATGATCTTGTAATTGGTTTCGATGTTGAATGTTGTCTCATGATCCAATGGATTTTGGTGTTAAATGGTTTTGTTGTTTAGATTAGTTTCACCATATTAGGTATTGTTGTTTATGTTTTATATATTATGTTTTATATATTATGTTGTAAATATTTTATAGTTGTATGTTGTCTTTAATATTTGTTTTTGTTATAGGTTTTTAATGTATTGTACTATATGTTTAGGTTGTGTGGTTTAAGTTTATGGGTTATGTTTTATTTTGATTTTATTGTGTTTTGTGGTTTTATTTGATGTTATTATATGTTTTGACTTTGTATAATTTTATTTTATGTTAGGTAATGTTCTTTTATGTTGTAATATGTTTTGGTTTTGTAATTGTTTTATCTTATTTTTGTTTTAGTAACTATGTTATGTTATGTATTTATTTTATTTTAATTTATAGTTCGGGTTTGTTTTAAATTTTATTTATGTTATGATTATGTTTTATTTTTTTGTTATTTCTTTATGTTAGGCATGGTAGGTGTTTGTTATGTAATTATGTTAAGTTTTTTTTTTTATGTTATGTTAGTCTTTTGTTTTTGTTATGTAAATATGTTAAGTTTCTATCTTTAGTTTATCTTAGTCTTTTATTTTTGTTATGTAATTATGTTAAGTTTCTATTGTTTATGTTATTGTGTTATATGTTAAGATACGTGGTATTGTTTTATTATGTGTTCTTTATGTGTTTCGAGTATTCATTCGATTTTGTTGTACTTTCTAATTAGAAGTGGGTCATTATGTTTTATGTTATTGTTATAGTTTAGGATACGTCATGTCTTATTTTATCATCTAATGGTTATATTATTTTTTGTTATCTATATTTTGTGATAAGTTTTGTTTATTAAAATTTTATTATGTCATCGCAGGTTCGAGAGCTAATCATTTTTCGGACATCATCTATAGGCCATCGAGAAAAAAGAAAATCTTGGAAATATTGGTAAATAGACAGGATTTATTGTCTTTGGTATGATTAAAGGTACACGCATATCATGTGGATAGCATGAATGAAGAGCGCAGTGATGGTAAAGTTCAGTGGAATTAGTGAATGAAGTGATTGACACATAGTTGAAGATGGAAGCTGACAGTTTCAATTACCTGAATAAAATAATTCATTGTGATTTGACATGGTTGACGTAGGAAATCTGGTTGTAGATGTGTTCGAATAATACAACGAGATTGGGATGGTGAGCGTTGTCCATAGCAATGGTAGCAAGGACTTTTATACACATGGTGGATGTGTACAAATAATTTTCTCCAACAAAATTAAGTGTATTTAAGGACTTAGTGAATATCGTTATGATCCTCTACTGGTTCGAATGAAAACCATACACACAGTGACACATGGGCATGAATAGGACCCGACCGAAGATGATAAAGCTAGACTGTGATCATGTGTTCTATAGGCAAGCGCAAGTGGATGCAGTGTTTGAAATAGAGATGACTTAGATATTGATGATGTATGGATCAAGAGCGTGAAGGTTGAATGGATTCTTATCTTCGGATACTGATCGTTGCAATTTTGGATTTATACAAGCATGAAATCCATAAGAAATGCATTTTAAATCAAGTTGTAATGGAGTTAAACATTGAAGGCCATAACAGCAGCAAGGGTTACAGGAAAGCGAGATCCATATTTTTAGATGAGTTTCTATCGCTTATAGTGGTGATAAAGGTACTGAAAATAGCATGACAATAGGATGGATATGGTTATTTAGCTTTCAAATGCGATGAACTTGAAAAAGGGTGTTTTCTCCCATAGATTTTTGTGAGTATCGTTAGCGTAGTATCAGAAAGGGTGAATGTGTAAATTTGATATTTACAGTGGCAACATGGATAAATTAATGGAGTTGGTACAAGATGATAATGAGAATTACAAAATGGATTAAGACTTATTTGGTAATGTTTTAATGTAATTAAAATCATTTATAATTACAAAGGGGAAGGCGGTATAATATTAAAATAAAATCAAACACATGAAATCAAAATAGAGGTTTAACAACTAGATGAAGCTAAAGATGTTATGAATCTATCCTAAGATCGTTATACAAAGGGAATTTTAAAAGTGATCAAATGGATTGTAAAACAAAATAACTAGAAAGGTTTGAAGTTATAAATACACTTTCAGAAGGAGGAGAGAGGGTCGAACATTTTTTGTAGGCATAGAGGAAAGAAGAATTCAAAAGGAGCAAAGGTGTGATTGAAGTAAAGCTACAGAGAAGTTCAAATTGCATGGAGATCAAGCTTTATTGTAAGATCAACATTATTATATTAAATATTTTTAGATTCAAATATGTGTGAATACTGTGTTTGAAGTTGATAAAATTATTTAATATAATTTCTAAAGTTCGAATTCCATTGAAGATTGCATCAATTTACTGTTTCACTGTGATATTCTGGTGAGCATTAAATTGGTTTTGTTAATCTTTGTGATTTAGGTTTCTTTTCTGTAGGGATTGTCTGAAATATTATTTTTCTCTAATATTTAAAAACTTTTATAATTTATTTTATATTGGGGATTATTGCCCATATTTGACTTAGTTCTATTATTATAAAGTATAACTTTATAACTAAGTCATAAATAAATTTATTATTCAAATATTAAATCAATTAATATTTGGATAAATAAATTTAATAAGGATAAATGAATATTCTGATTTCCAACTTTAATATCATAAAGTTGAGAAATTAGAATTGATATCTTTTTCAGTATTCGGTTTGGGTGCATTATAATTGGATTTTAGTTTGATTGATCCAAACTTAAATTTTGAAATATATATTTATTCTTCAATATTTGATGCAATAAATATTGGAAGAATAAATATTGAAAGGAGATTCACATGAACTTAAATCTTGCATATTGTAGATTTTTAAAAGTTCATAAATAGATTTATATTAAACTCTATGTTCATGATTATTAAGGTTTAAAAACCTTATAATTTGAGTTTAATAAAATTTATAAGTTTTGTTCATTATTCAAATACTTTAATTTTAATATCATATTTGAATGAGCAAATATCCAAAGTAAATGAAACCTTAAGTATTGATTATTACAAAGTCAAAGCTTTGTAATTAAGGTTTACATTGCATACAATTATTAAAATTTCTAAACTTTGATGTTATTGAAGTTTAATGAATTTTAATAATAATTAAATTGTTGAATTAGATTATTATTTCAAATTTATTTGAAAGCATTTTAATTAAGATATTATGTTGAGAATGTAAATTGAATTTGCACAAGTAGATCAAAATCATAAGGTAAATTTATTTATCATTATTTTGGAGAAAACAATTTGTATAAAAGGCACGTAATACATGATGAATTCAAAATCAATTACCTGATTCCCAGGCCCATTGTTAATAGTACTTGCAATTCATTGATACTTTTCAAGCACTTATTTACGCACATATGTATGACACATTAAAAAATTAAGTGAAAACCTTGGAGAAGTTTAGTTTCTTTGCAAGAGAGGACTTTGAATCCTAGTTGTCGAGTGGTTTTAGTAACCTGACAAAATCACACCTCAAATAATTGGTGCTAGAAGGGTCTGAAAATAAAAAATTAGTAGTTTATTCTCAGTTTATCATTTACGTGTTATCAAGCTTTCATGTATTCATTCTTGAAGCTTCATTTCTGATACATTAGTTGAATATTGCAATTGCATTGTTACATTTATACTATATTCTAAGTATTGTATTTTCAAAGAAGTGATTAGACTTTATTAAGCTGGAGTCTAAAGAAATTATCACAATATCAAAATTTATTGGGTCTACGATATTTCAAAGTTTATCACCAACTAAGAAATACAGAAGAAGTAAAACTCAAACGGTAATTCTTCTAAGTACTTATAACATAATCCCATGTTTGATTGTAAATCCACCACTTGTCAATATGGCTGCACCTGCTGCACCAAATCTGGCATGGATGGGAAACCAACGAAGTCCATTAAACATAGCTGGTGATGTTTATGAAATACCAAAGAATGTAGAAAAGCATCTACTAAAATATAAACATGATGGTTCTCATTTGGAAAAAGAGCACATACAAGAATATATTGATGCAATGTCTAGATTGTAGATTGAACACGAAGATGTCACATGTAGGTTGTTCCTTTAACTTTAGATGAAATAACCTACGATTGGTATGTATGTTTACCTTATGGATATATTACTTTATGGGATATGTTGAAAAATCCTTTCATTACTCAATTTAAATTTTCCGTTGATCTAGCAAGTGTTTACTTTAAATTTGCATCAACTCATTGAGAATCTAGTGAACCTTTGCGTATGTTTAATACTATGTTTCATAAGATGTATTCGAGACTAACTGCACCTTATAATATTGCAGAAGATGCAGCTACCAGATCTATTTTGGTGCTTTGAATCCATTCACTATGATGTTTGTTAGGAGAGCGGGGTAAATCACTACACTTATAGGAGCTTACACGGAGGCACTCACGGTGGAACAACAGATGATGCAATCAAGTTGTGGATTAGGGAAACTACCATCTATTGGTTATCCTGTATGCAAAATCATATTCCTATGATAAATCATACTTTAAATAATCAAATGCCAATGTTGAATTGAATTCCATAAATTCCAAATCAAATGGCATATGCTTAGTTGAGTAATCCTTTATTTTTAGAAAGTAATTATGTTGCACATAGACCAAGGAAGAACAATGTATATAATTTGAATGATTTTGGGAATGTAGCAGCAATGCAAAATGTGAATCCTTTTCAAAATTTTCAATTACAATAAAATAATCCTATGCTTACACAAAATTTACAAAATCAAGGCAATTCAATGTATACAAATTTGTGGTTGAATCAAAATTATTTATCGAATCAAAATGTTCCAAACACTATGCCAAGTCCAGATGTTCCAAATGCTTTACCAAATCAAAATGTTCCAAATGTTATTCCTGAAAGCACGAGATTTCGGGTGAAGGAAACACTAATTGCGACGCATTCAAAATCAAATACGCTTAAGTCCTAGAAATGTAGAATGCATGAAATGAAAGAAACGCATTGAAATGAGATACAAGCAAATGGAGAGAACATAGCCCTTTCATTAAACTCTCTTGATCTCTGTTACAAAGACACCTCCTCCCTTTTCAGGGGCTAGGAGCGTTAAAAGAATTTGATTACAATCAAGACTTAATGTTCCTCTTTCCACATGTCCACACATGAGATGGGCGGGCCAAGACGATGCCGCCGCTGATGTTGATGAGTCCTTAACCCCTGCTGCTCTTCCTGCAAACAAAGAAACAACAGGAGCGTAATTGATTGTTGCTTGTTTATTGCCCCAAGCAGGAGCGTAATTGTCTTTGTCAATGATTCTTTGAATGCATGTCGTTTTCCTTAATTGGGTGTGTGATTGTTGATTGGTGACTAAGTGTGACTACCCCCTCAAGCGACGAATCGATGAGGGAATGACCTTCGTGAGAAAAGCGACGAGTCGCTTGACCCAAGATGACTTGTGCAAGGGGGCCTTTAGAGGGTTTACCGTTAAGCATTTGCAATTTTTCCAACATTTGGACCTATTTTTGGTGGGTGTTAACCCTTTTGGTGATGGCGTAATGGGGTGAAATCATCGAAAACCCATCTTCCCGTGGAGCGGTCCGGCTATGGTAGCCTTCTTGGGGAAGTAGGAGAGTGAGAATTTGAACCCCGACATCGAATTTCTTTGCCCAGAGGTTAAGTGCAAGAGCACTTGTGTCCGGCAATGCTTATTGTTGTTGGTTTGTGTTGCATTTTTTATTGTTTTTGTTGTTTTTTGTGACACCATTTGGGGATTAAATTATCGGAAATCCGTCTTCCCGTGGAGCGGTCCGGCTATGGTAGCCTTCTTAGGGAGTAGGATAATGATAATTTGTGACTCCAATGTCTATTTGGTATGCCCTGGATGTCAGGTGCAGCAGCACTCCTATCGGGCAAATTTATTGTCTGTTTTTAGTGCATTTTTTATCATTTTTTGATGTTTTTGAAGTTCTGGCCTGAATTCGTCCCTGGGTGGGACGAATTCCAGCTGTAGAATTCATCCCTGGGTGGGACGAGTGCTAACCAGAGCGCTCGTCCCAGTCAAGGACGAATTCCAGCTCAAAAGGCCTATTTAAGGGCCAAAACTTGAATTTGGGCTCATTTGTGTCAAATTTTTCTTGCGATTTTGGAGCTCTGGGAGGAGGAGGTAATTCTGCGAAGCGAAGCGCTACTGAAATTCTCTGCCATCATGAGTGCACACACTGGTTCGAGCGGCGGAGCCGAAGCGAAACCTGTAAGTGCTGCCTAGAGTTTATTTTTGTTTAAAATTGCACTTGTTTTATTTAATTATTTTTGTGATAATGTTTTCAAAATTTGTTTTAAACCTTAAACCCTTAAACTGGATTGAAGGCAACTAAGACTTACCCAATAACACACGTAAAACCTAGGTAAAGAATTTTGGTTACGACTAACCCTAGGATAACGGAACGTAAAACCCTAGACGTATTTTTTTGTGTTTTTATTTATTTTTTTTTTATGTTGTTTTTGAATTAATCAGTTAAGATTAGAAACCTTGGAACTGAAAATTTGTTTTTTTTTTTTATTTGAATTTTTGCGCTTGTTATTGCTGTACAGTTCTTTTCCATGATTTTTAATTTTTTTGTTGAATTGTTTTCTTTTGCAGGTTGTTAGGAGCCGATACCGTGTACCTGCTGCTTTTACTGAGGTGCGAGGGGCACTGACTGATGATGACTGGGAATGGCTTGATGCCCTTGGGCTCAAGAAGGTGGCTCGACTGGAGCCTGTGGTCCCGGATCAGGCCTATCTGACGGCCCTGATCAAACTTTGGGATCCGCGGACCAATACCTTTCATCTTCCGACAGGGGAGATGACTGTGACTCTGGAGGATGTCTATCGGTTGCTTCGAATTTCGATAGATGGGCTGCCTATTAGGACATCGCCGTTTGATCAGTGGACTACTGTACTTACGAGATGCTTTGGGTATGGGGAGCGGCTGGGTGTAGCGAACCCGGTGGAGACAGATCGAGGTGGACCGCCAGTCGGCGGGATTTTGGTTGGTCGGTGGCAGGAGAGGGGGTGTTAGGAGTGAGGCACGCATTCTTGATGGGCCTCATTTCTAACATGCTTCTACTTGACTCGTCAGGCACGAGGTTCCCGTGGAACCTGTTGGATTTGGTGTGGCAGTTGGTGGAGTGCCCGATAGAGGCACCATTGATTTTGAGATGGGGACAGACACTGTTGGCACAGCTCTATGGGGAGCTGTATGGGGTCCGCTGTCGGCAGCGGAAGGGGGTCAGCTGCAGTTACCTACTGCAGTGCTGGGGTTGGCAGCACATAGCAGTTGAGAGGCCGATCGGGTTACCATGGATGACTCGGGTGGCGATGGAGGACAGGGAGATAGGTTACGCAGTTCTATGGTGGCGGTCTACGGAGCAGGGGTAGAGTCGACGATGGGCAGGTGCCATAGAGCACTATACTGATGCCTTTTCTCGGCTCACTCTAGGGGAGGTGGTTTGGCACCCATATCGGACTGTCCAGCCTGGCCGGAGGCTGGGGAGTGGCTTCGACGGATACGTAGGGAGCGGTGGTTGATTGGGCGGCACGGGACCGAGCATGAGTTTTTCTCATATAGCCGGGTTACACGATAGTTTGGGGTGCGCCAGGGGTTTCCTGGTGAGCCCGTGGTCTATCGACGTCGGGGAGATGAGAGGGGTCTAGATCGACCGGTCACCGTGCCATTGGGCGAGGAGTCAGATGCTGTGATTGACGTCCCGGACGTAGATGACGTCGGTACTACCACTGAGTATGACTCGTGGTGGGTGCTGCGATGATGGAGAGGAGAGGGTCCATTAGGAGGCGCGGAGGCGGCAGTGGATGGTGCTGAGGTAGCAGGGGATGATTGGGGAGTTCCAGTGGATGACGCGGACATGGTTGAGGTGGGGGATGAGGATGTAGATTTGGGAGCTCCGGATCAGCCGGACATGCAGGACATGGAGGAGCAGTGGGAGCCAGAATAGGCTGCTATTTCGGAGGGTCCTGTACTTCAGGCTGATACAGAGGGGATGGAGTCTGAGATACGCGCTGAAAATGCACGACTGACAGAGCTACTGTGGATGCGAGATCTGGAGCTGGGGGACGCGCTGCGGGAGAGGGATCTCCTGCGGGCCCAGCTAGCCGAGCGGGATAGGGTTTTGGCACAGCGAGATGACGCGGTATCTTACTACCATCGATGGGAGGCAGAGTGGTGTCGGCATCGGCTAGACTTGGAGAGGGAGGTCATCCGCCTTGGTGGGCGGCTACCTGAGCCCTCGAGGAGTGGATCTTCATGCCGGACGAGGGATAGTGCGACTGAGCAGTCAGCATCATCTCGTCGCAAGCGATTGGATGAGGGAGGTGGTAGCAGGCATGATGCGGGGGCTAGTAGTAGCCGCCCTACAGGGTCCCATAGGACCCACACCATGGGGGGTAGTTCCCGTCGCACCGATCCTGCGTGATCATGGTGGTCGACGCCTTGGGGTGGGTTTTGTTATATGATTGCGGGGTCTGAGGACCAGTTTTGTAGCCTGCGGGCATATTTTTGATGATATATATATATATATATATATATCGGTTTTATTTTGGTTATGTACATGTGATGATCTGATGTTTATTCATGATGGCTTAATGACTATGGATGAATGCGTGTTTATTTATTTTGATGAATGCTTATGTTATGATGAATGCAAATGTTTTTGATTTTTTATGTGATATGCAAAAATGGATGAATGGAATTTTGTGATGGTTGGTTATGACACCATAGACTATTTAAGACGCTCTTTATTTTGTTTTTAGGCGATTGCTATGATGTATGACTCTGTATGTATACATGTGGTTTTTCTCTTTTTGTATTTTTTGATGGTATTGTAAGGATGAAAAGTAGCGCAGTTGGTTTAGAAATGTAGCTAAGTTTTTTCTGAGACTCAGACAGTTTTAACTCACTAGCCACGACTGTACTCTATCTTACAAGACTTTTGAACAAGGTATGAATCGGACTTGTTTTTGACCAAGCTATTTCGCATCCCTGTGTGTGCAATTGAGTTCATTTATGTGGTATTTGTCAGGATACCGCCAAGTGCCGAATGGGCTTTCAACCGAACTCGTACTGAGGATCACCTAATTAGCTCCACTAACTCCTTTGTTGTATTTAGTTAGATTAATCTGCGATGTTATCCAGGATGCCATAAGCTAGCTCTTCCACATGCAAACATTGATCTGTACGCAAGTTAATGTGACAGATATATCGTCATGCGAGAAGTTTACCGCCAGTTACCGATAGGCTATCAACCAAACCGGTACTGAGGCTTGCCTCATGACCTTTTAGAATGCTGAGAGTTCCAGGGATTCAAGTTCAACTCCCTTCTTTTCTTCAATTGTATTGGGATACTTGCTCGTTTGTAGTGATAAGATCACTGTTTATTTTGATTTGTTTTTCTTTTGAGCAAGGGATTGGGGATATGGAGTGACGAAAATCACTATCGTTTGTGCCGTTTGATTTGTGCACTGTAGGATGTCAAATATTTGAGTTTTGACGTTTTGCAAATTTTTGATTTTTTGCAACTATTGAGAACTAGGGATTCTTAGGGAATTGGGTAGGGAGGATGCTTGTCCTTTTGCCAACTCTCAACATTCTTGGGGTCATTCGCACAGGGGGATGAGCACGATAACCGTTTCGCTTATGGTGACTTGGATTACCCTACAGGTTTCATCTTTCGTTCACACAACTTAGGAATTGTTTTATGTGTTTTAATTTGTGTTGGGATGTTACGTAACAAGGTGTATTTCAAGTGTAACTCTACCTTCGTAAAATCTATCTGACTCGGTACATTACGTAGCTAAGGAGCAAAATGATGACTGAATCACGAAAACTCTTGATACATTAAAAGACCACTGACTCTAGTGTGGTAAAAGCGATGCATGGTGTTTTTGTTGTTTTGTAAAGTGGAACAGGATGGACTAGCAAAACAATTACAGCCTATGGTGCCTTTGACCTGTACGACCACAAGTATGCGATGTATGGATGCAATGCTTGATGCAGCTACATATTTTTGTATTTTTGATGGATTGATTTTTGTGAATATGAAGATGAAGTGCGAGAAGAACTCTCTATTGATGAATTTGAGTATGCCTAGAAATGAGATGCAAATTTTTGTTGTTTTTGATGATTTTTGTTGTTTTTGAATTTTCTTGATGGTGACCAAGGGATTTCTTGAATCCTTTGGGGCCTTTTTGGGGTGACCAAGCGATTGCGATAATCCTTGGAGCTTTTGGGGTTTGACCAAGTGATTGCGATAATCCTTGGAGCATTTGGGATGACCAAGTGATTGCGATAATCCTTGGAGCTTTTTGGGGTGACCAAGTGATTGCGATAATACTTGGAGCATTTGGGGTGACCAAGCGATTGTGATAATCCTTGGAGCTTTTGGGGTTTGACCAAGTGATTGCGATAATCCTTGGAGCTTTTGGGGTGACCAAGTGATTGCGATAGTACTTGGAGCTTTTGGGGTGACCATTGCGTTGTTCTTGGAGTTTTGGGTGACCAAGTGATTGCGATAATCCTTGGAGCCCTTTGGGGTGACCAAGTGATTGCGATAATCCTTGGAGCTTTTGGGTGACCAAGTGATTGCGATAATCCTTGGAGCTTTTTGGGTGACCAAGTGATTGCGATAATCCTTGGAGATTTTGGGGTGACCAAGCGATTGCGATAATCCTTGGAGCTTTTGGGGATTGACCAAGTGATTGCGATAATCCTTGGAGCTTTTGGGGTGACCAAGCGATTGCGATAATCCTTGGAGCATTTTGGGGTGACCAAGCGATTGCGATAATCCTTGGAGCATTTTTGTGATTGACCAAGCGATTTTAGGAATCCTTGGAGCATTTTTGGGATATGGCTCTCTTAGATATGAAATGGTCGTAAATGACTGATGTTCAAGGGTTCTGTTTCCTTGATACCATCAAGAGAAGCTAGCCGGTACGTCCCGGGTCCTATTTTGCTATCAATGACATATGGACCTAACCAATTTGCCATGAACTTGTCCCTCAGGTGGGACGGCAAATTAGAGTTCTGTTGGTTTTCCTTCAAAACCAAATCACCAACCCGAAAGTCCCTTAGGTGAACTTTCATGTTGTAAGCTTTCTTAAGCCGCTCTTGATAGATACGTAAGTGCTCGAGAGCATTAACGCGTCGTTCGTCAAGCAACGTAAGTTGGTCTAACCGGGCTCGCCATGCGAGTCATCATCGATGAACTCCTGCATTGATATGCGGAGGGAAGGAATTTCCAACTCGAGAGGCATTACTGCCTCTGAGCCATACACGAGCGAAAATGGAGTTGCCCCAGTTGGCGTCCGAATGCTAGTGCGATAAGCCCAAAGGGCAAGTGGGATTTGGATGTGCCAATCCTTATGACTGTCTGCGACCGTCTTTTTAAGGATGGCAACTAGCATTTTGTTTGACGCCTCTGCTTGCCCATTTGCCTGTGGATAATAGGGTGTCAAAAAACTGTGCTGAATTTTGTACTTTGTGGTCAAAGCACGCACGTCTTTGTTCTTGAATGATGGCCCATTATCCGAGATTATTTTGGATGGAATACCAAAACGACATATGATGTTATGCAAAATGAACTCCACAATGCGGGGTCCTGTCGTAGAGGTCAGCGGAATTGCTTCCACCCACTTGGTAAAATACTCTGTGGCCGTTATGATAAACGTGTGATGGCCTGACGATGCAGGGGAGATCTTTCCAATTAGATCTAAGCCCCATTGCAAAAATGGCCAAGTAGACTGGACTGTCTGCAAGGCCTGGGAAGGTATGTGCATCAAATTGGCATGATGTTGACACTTCACGCACTTCTTGACATATGCACAACAATCTCGCTCTAAAGATGGCCAATAATAGCCCATGCGAAGAATGCGCTTTGCGATGGCCATACCACTAAAGTGGCCACCACATGTACCGTCGTGCGCTTGGGCGACTGCCCAAGTGGACTCTTGCTGGTCCAAGCAACGAAGAAGGATTCCTTCATAGCTGCGACGATACAAAATGTCTCCTATCAAGACATACTTTGCCGCTTCTCGCTTGAATGTTCGTTTTGCGGCATGCGTCAATCCAAGGGGAAGATTACCTAACTTGAGGTAGTCTCTAATGGGTAAATACCGATCCTGTTGATCAGAAACCTCGATAGTATGAACAGCCAATCCCTTTTGAAGTTCTTCCCTAACAAATGCTGAATGGGATAGAACTTGTAAGAATAGCATTGTGTTGCTATTAGTGGGAGTGGGGGAAAACAAGGACCCCCAGTTGGCACGTTTCAGACGATCTCGGATTCGAAAGAACTTATCCGAGGATGGTTCAATCTGGATCATGTGGATTCCTGGCGTCAAGTCTGAGCTTGCACGCTCCATCGCGGATTGCGATAAGGTTTTGACTTGAATGGTTGTCATATCACCGGAAAGGTCTTGCGGGATTAGTGACCCCAAGGAGGCCATTGTGTCCGCAAAATGATTCGATGATCGAGGGAGTGCCTCGATGTCATACCACTCAAGTTTTGCCAGGAATTTGTCCACAAGGGCTTTATAGGCCTTCAGAACTGGGCATTTGCATTGATATACCCCTTTGACTTGATTGACTATTAACAGCGAATCACCAAAGATGTTCAGTCGTTTGATGTTCATGGCGATTGTTGTCTGAAGACCTAGGAGCAAGGCTTCATATTCTGCATTATTATTGGTGCACTGGAAGTTTAATTTAAATGACAGGGGCATTGGAGCACCCTACGGTGTGAAGAATACAATTCCCGTGCCACCACCTTGCTCACATTTAGAACCATCGAAGAATAGGGTTATGTCGGCCTGTGACTCAGGCTCATCAGAATCTGGCGATTCCGAAACATGGAAGACCCCATCATCGGGTAGTTCTATGGCCAGAGGCTGATCGTCTTCAAGAGGAGCCTCTGCTAGTTGATCGGCTATGACTTGTCCTTTGATAGATTTTTGTCCAATAAACTCTATGTCAAATTCCATCAACAACATGATCCATTTCGCCGTGCGACTACTATGATAAGTACGACTCATCATGTATCGCAATGGATTCTCCTTAGACACAACATACGTAGTGTTGCTCAACATGTAGTGGCGTAGCTTTTTGGTAGCAAACACCACTGCCAAGCAGAGTTTCTCAACGTATGCATAGTTAAGTTCGTAACTGACCAGGGTGCGGCTAAGATAATAAGTAGCCTGTTCCTTGTGAAGTTCATTCTTCTAGGCTAGCATGGCGCCCAGTGCCACCTCAGTAGCTGAGATGTATAAGTAGAACGGCACTCCTGGTCTAGGTGGTGCCAATACCGGTGGCGAAGCCAGGTATTGTTTGATTTCGTCAAAGGTTGACTGGCACTCGTCATCCCAATGAAATGTAACCCCTTTGTGCAATAATTTGTTCATGGGTCGGCACTTGTCAGATAATTGCGCTATGAAGCGTTTAATCGACGCGACCTTTCCTTGCAGACTTCTGAGCTGCTTGATGGTAGTTGGGGGAACCATTTCAAGGATTGCCTTGACTTTCTTTGGGTCCACCTCGATTCCTCGTTTTGAGACTATGAAACCCAAGAGTTTTCCAGATGTGACGCCAAAGATGCACTTCTTGGGGTTTAGTCTAACTTTATGCTCCATGAGGCGATCGAGGATCTTGCTTAAGTCAGCGATATGATTTGAGCGCAAAAGAGACTTGGCTAACAAATCATCCATGTAATCTTCCAGAGTTTTGTGCATGTAATCGTGGAAGATATATGTCATGGCACGTTGGTAGGTGGCGCCAACATTTTTAAGGCCAAAAGGCATGACCTTATAACAAAATGTCCCCCAAGGCGTTGTGAACGCCGTTTTTAATTGGTCTTCAGGATTGATACGAATTTGATTGTATCCTGAGAAACCATCCATTAGGGAAAGCATTTCGTGACCTGCTGTAGCGTCTACCAACGCGTCGATGCTTGGCAAGGGGAAATCATCCTTAGGACTCGCTTTGTTTAGGTCTCAAAAATCGGTGCATATGCGAATCCTCCCGTCGGGCTTCTTGACGGGAACCATGTTGGACAGCCATGGCGGATAATCCACGCAGATGACAAACTATGCATCCAACAGACTTTTGCAATTCATCTTTGACCATCAAGGCCACTGTTGGGTGCATCTTTCGTAGTTTTTGCTTTACGGGCTTGATTGTCGGATCAAGCGTTAAATTATGCGTGACTAGCTGCGGGTCTAGTCCCGGCATGTCTCGGTATGACCATGCAAAAACCTCCTTCTTCGCTTTGAGAAGGGTAATGTAGTCGGCTTGCTCTTCAGGGGATAAGCTTACCCCACTTGATAATCTATGGATTCATTGGGTCTAAGCCGATGTCTACGTCAGTCGTTTCCTCAACTGACATGTGGGATCCGTCCTCCAACTGATGTGGAGTCGGGATCAAATGGATATCATTGGCTGAGTTTAAATATGCGTTTGGAACCTCGGGTCCCTCTTCAGCATGAAAGATATCTTGAGTTGTCCTTGAGGTAAAATGAAGCATTTCACCGAAAGGCCAATACTATGATGGTGATAAAGGTGAATTGACGCGATCCCGATCGATGGCATCTATGTCTAGATGCAATGACCGTGATGGATCGGCCAGATTGCGGATGGGTGCGGTCAAATCAATGGAGATCATGTGGATGGAATGAATTTGGTCTCCATTACCATGGGTGTTATAGCTCGAACATTCTAGGTGCTCCCTATGCTCTGGATCTGGTTCTGTAGGGACGGGTATGAACGGATCAGCCCTATGTGCTAAAAGGAGGACAGGGTCTTCCCTCGGTACTCGTTGTCATGATAGGGTCTCGGGGTGGACGGTGCTCATCATGAATTTGGAGCCATGGATCCAACACTTGGTCCCACCTTGCTTGGGTCTACCCACCATTCATGCCCTAGCCGTATGCCCATCTCGTCCCATTAGATCTTCATGAGTTAAAGGGCGGTGATGTCGTCGCGCATGTCTGAGATAGTCCATCTCAGTCTCATCTTTTGAATCACTTTTGGAGACCCAAAGATGTTCATTCTCTTCAGCAACTGTTACTTGCGACGTTGAGGGTTCTCCTTGTTCCAGTAAGTTAATCTGGTCCCATTGCGGTTGTTCCACTCTTGGTGGAGGGACCTGATTCTCTTGACTCTGTATTGATTCAACTGGAACCTCTAAGGGGAATAGCTTCAAAAAGATGTCTGGAAGCCGTTGATGTTCTCTTTGAGGATTAATGTCCGAACTTTCGCCTCTCTCTAGCAAAGGAGAGGGATTATTGTTGTTGCCAAGGGTGTTTGTTGACCATGGGAGGTAATCTCCCAATGTATATTCTGTATTTGGGTTGGCATAAAGATCTGGTGCCAATCCCCCCTTGTTGCCTATTTCTAGGCCTTGCATGTTTTCTACCAAGATGTCTAAGGGCAGGGGGTGGTTGAACCCTACTCCCGACTTATCATAAGGCATTTGATATCTTGGTTGGCAAAGGACACGCATCCCTTGCTCATATCTGCCTAGCCCGTATCCATGCCAATTGCATTGGTCGAGATATCTTAGAGCGAATTTCGGGTTTGACAGATAGTTGATATTTTCAACAAAAGGCTCTTCGTCTGCTTCCTTTTGTTTGCATGGCTCAAGACCATGATCAAGGCCCCCATACACAAAATTTGTCTGGTTTGGTGGGTGACCTAGAGGAACAATTGTTCCTATGGGAAAGCGAGGTCTCCCCATGTCCTGTACTGATTCCAATGCGGGCGTTGCCACAACATTCTGCACTAAATACTCCCCCAGGCCCGTACTGGCCATTTCAACAGTGATTGTTGATGCTTGGGAGGGAGGGAACGGTAGTCCTTCCTGAGTCCATTCCATGTTTGGTGTTTTAGGAATTTTAACTTCCGTTGTGCTAGGTATTTCCTCTGTTGATACCGTTGATATTGTGGGCAACCCCTTTTCTAGGGGCTGAGCCTCTTCCATGATCTGTTTTCCCTTGTCCTTCTGTTTAGCCATGACAGGTGGCATTGGTAGTGAAGGAGCAGATGATGAAGTCTCACCTGGCTGGGATTTTGCCATTTTGGTCACCAGTGTTGCCTGCGGTATTGGACCCTGTTTAGATGGATTTAGCTGGAAATCCAAATGCGTTGAAGGGAGGGTCGGTTGAGACATTAATTGCACCGTATTGCAATACTTGAAGGGTTCTAGGTCCATCGGGACTACATGTATTTCTCCTTCAAAAGCATACTTTAAGCACTGGTGAGCGATCGAAGGGACACACTTCATGTCCCTGATCCAAGGCCGCCCTAGCAGTATATTGTAAGCCATTTCGCCTTCCAAAACATGGCACAATGTTGGTATTGTCTTTTGTCCTACCCGGATAGGCAGAACAACTGTGCCGATCGTCGAGCATATTGCATCGTTGAAAGCTCGCAGTGTGTACGTGGAGGCTGTGATATGAGAGGTCGGCGGCTTCAAATGTTTTAAGGCCGCAGTGGTAATGATGTTACTTGGACGAGCCAGTATCTACCAACACTCTCTTGTACGGGATCCCGTTGACCCGCGCGATAACGTGCAGGGGTGGATCTGCCATGTCATTCGATATTGTTTTGACTTCATCTTCTCTGAAGGTAATGATCGGCTCCGTACATCGTTTCACATGTCCCACGAAGTTGTTGAAAGAATTTGCTTCATGAGGCTGTAATTCGATGGCTTTTAAAATTTCCATAAGAGCTTCTCTATGAGGTGCTGACTGTTGGATAAGCTCGTAGATGGAAAGCCTAGCCGATGTGGTCCGTAAACTCTACGTGAGTTTGGTCCGTATCGTGACCTCGGGTCTAGGCGGAGGCAACTGCGTTGGGCGTTGTTGAGGCTGCGATGTTGTCGAAACTTCCCTCGTAGCTACCTCGGGGGCAACTGCTGGGTACTTTTTGTTCCTTGTCACTATGCTGATCATTCCCACAAATCCTTGCATGGGAAGATTCTGTCGCACCTCGTTAATCTGGAGTGGTTTTGCCTGCGCCTCGTGGGCAGGCAAAGGGTCTTTGAATACCCCCATTTGTTGATTATTTGGCGCTATGGGGTTGTCCACGGCCAATGTTCTATTGTCGATCAGATCTTGGATTAATCCTTTGAATTTCTAGCATCCATTCAAGTCGTGTCCTCTGTGCCTATGGAATCTACAATACAATTCCTCTCTGTATCCCTTAGGCTTAGGAGCGTTAGGGTCTATAGTTTGGATTTTTGGCAGGGTGACTAAATTTGCCGCTGACAAGCGGTCAAATAGGGAGTCCCTGGACTCCGTGTAAGGGGTGAAATGTCACCTAGGGCGACGCTGCTGATTCTGCTCCTATTTTCTATTATCTCTTTCATAACTAGGAGGCACTGCCTGGTAATTAGCCTTCTGGGGCTGCATTTCTTGCACAGGCATGGGAACATTTATCGCAACTTGGTTAACCGCAGCGTGTTGTGATTGCGTTGTCCCGGTCTTAGTGGTTTTATTCCACTCTTTCTTTTTAGGCTTGGTGATTGCGCCTTCGCCTATTTTGATCTCTTCTATAACTCTGGCTTGCGCCAAAGCTTCTTCTAAGCTGGCGTATTGCTGCAGCTGCAATAGCCCAGAGATCGATTTCAAGCAACTTTTTGTGAACATCTGTGTGAGATCAGACATAGGGGGACGGTAGGGTAGCTTAGAAAGCAAAGCCCTCCATCGGTTCCCGTATGCCATCATTGTTTCTTCCTCATATTGCCTGAGGCTGGCTAGATCACTCAGCGATGCTTTCTTCCTTGTGTTGAAAGCAAAGCGTTCAAGAAACGCATCTACTAATTGATCTAGGTTGCTTATGCTGTGTTTTGGTAATTGCGTGAACCAATCCGAGGCAGGGCCTGAGAATGTGGTTATGAAAGTTCTAAGCAACAATGCATCGTTATCTTGGATGCCGAAGCATTGGCTTAGAAATCTTGTTACATGTTCTTGTGCGTCCTCTTCACCTTTAAAGACTGCCAATTGAGGCAACTTGAAATGTTCGGGGTAAAGAGGTGTGGGCACTGAGGGATGCACCGGATGACTACGGAGTTGACGTAATGTGGGTTTTTGATGCCCAGAAGCTTTTGTCTCCACAGACTCTAAACGCTCTAATAGCGCTTTGTATGCATCGAAAGATTTTATTTCTTCCTCTTTTGTTTGCTCCCGTTGTAAGTTATGGGAGACTGGAGGCCTATGGAGGGGTGGCCGAATGGCAGCCCTCCTGCCTTGATGGGGAGTTTCAGCATGTTCTATTTCTGGTTCATACTCCTCATAAAGTTCTTGAGGAGTCTCTGGGCGAGGCCTATGACCCTGATTGAGTCCCTGCTGAGGATACCCATCGTTGTTTCGGGGAGTAGCCTCCCTCTCGGGTCTATAAGGTCTCGGAGGTAAAGCTTGACGAGGTCGTGGAGACCTGTCCTGTGCCAATGGATTATGCCTCTCATATTGTTCGGCTCTTTGGGTGCGAGGGGTTGGTTCCCTCTCAGGTAGTTTATAGCGTAACTCATCCACTTCGCACTGCATGCGCTCTTTGTTTAGGCGGCATAAGTACTCTAACTCCTGATGACCTTGCTCAAGCTATGAGATTCGGGCTTGGCGAGCGGCATGTGTGGCGACTGCCGGGTCAATTTGGTCTGCCCTCTTTTGCTCAGGAGGCTTGAATGTTTTTCCTATGTGTTTGCCTCGATCTTGATGGTCTAAAATTTCAATGGGTCGCTTCCTCTTGTCGAGGTAGGCGGCATGTACTTGAGGCTCTGGCCTCAATGGGTGATCATGATATCTAGCTGGTGCAGAAACGCAAGGTTCCCGCGCTGTTTGTCATCCTTGAGGAATGCGATGGCTTTCCTCGTACTCCCTTTCATGGGTTTGAAAGGGGCGGGTGGAGTTAGCTCGCCCTATGTAAGGAGCCCTACGCTCTGGATTTTGTCTTTCTGTTCTGATGGGAGGTAAAGAAGGGATGCCATATCCACGTTGTCCTTCCAAATGGACAGTGTGCCTCTCTAGCGCTTCATCGCGCTGTGGCCACTCATGTCTAACCTCAGAAGGTGATTCTCTGTTTACATCAAGGTCTACATGTAAAGCGTCTTCCCGAAAGGGGCTATTTTGAATGGGCATACCCCACCGAGGGGGATCCCAATAATTCTTTTTTGATGTGGTCTGACGTGGACCTTCTTGTGGGCCAGACCGCCAAGGGGGTATGACTAAGTCCTCAGGACTAAAGCGAAGGCGACTTGTGCCCGCTTCTTGTGTACCTTTCGGAGCTTCTGCCCTTGATTGGGCTTGGCTACGGGTGTACACCATTGCGGTGCTTCTCTACTATCTAAGCAGATTTTTATCTCGTTTATGATGATTTTTCTTTTTGTCTACACTAAGCGAAAATGAACACACACATACACAAACCGTGATTATCTCTTTTAAGGATTAATGGTGTGTCCTAAACTGGTTTAGTGCATTTTGATGCTTTGTTTTGTTTTTGAATGTTTTTGAAGAACGTTTAAATGCATAATGAAGGCTCATATAACTCCCAAAATGGTCGCCCCTTCAATATACCAACCAGGCCGATATACCAACCTCTCTATATACCCGCCCTTACGAGAGGGAGACTATAGGTACGTGAGAGCAGATGGTACGTGGTACGTAGGCGGTACGGAAGGGGGATTGTCCTGTTAATGGCACCTACCATAGAAGACTTATCCTCGCGCGCATGGGAATCACCCCAGTGACACTCGGTCAGCTTTCATCAGGATTTACGCCTAACAATAGTGACAATCGGGGAAATGGATGCAAAGCTAAGCCAAGGTGGTGATGAACCCACCGTTGGTCTTGCTCAAGGGCTGGGGTCTTACGACCAGCTCCTTGGTTTAAAGTTGTTGCGTGAAGTGTGTGTGATTCCTTTTATTTGAAAAATGAAACATGCAGCAACACTACTTTCTTTAAGCACGCAAAATTTGAAAGAAAATAGAAACAAAAAAATAGAAAGTAACAGGAACAGTTTAGAACCCTTACCTTTTCCTGCCCAAATCTGTTGTTTTCTGATCTTTGACTATGAAAAGTTGCAGACAGAAATTCGTCCCTCGGTGAGACGAATTACAGAACAGAATTCGTCCCTCCCAGAGATGAATTTGAATTCGTCTCAGGGTCAGACGAATTGCAGTAAAGCAATCGCCACAGTCAAGGACGAATAACAGTCAGAAACCAAAAAGGGTACCTGTCAAGCACAAAACACAAAAATTTAATCAGTTTCTGTGATCTTAAAAACCAGGGAACAGAGTCCCACCGTGATCGCCACTGAAAGCACGAGATTTCGGGCGAAGGAAACACTAATTGCGATGCATTCAAAATCAAATACGCTTAAGTCCTAAAAATGTAGAATGCATGAAATGAAAGAGACGCATTGAAATGAGATACAAGAAAATGGAGAAAACACAGCCCTTTCATTAAACTCTCTTGATCTCTGTTACAAAGATGCCTCCTCCCTTTTCAGGGGCTAGGAGCGTTAAAAGAATTTGATTACAATCAAGACTTAATGTTCCTCTTTCCGCGTGCCCACACTTGAGATGGGCGGGCCAAGACGATGCCACCGCTGATGTTGATGAGTCCTTAACCTCTGCTGCTCCTCCTGTGAACAAAGAAACAACAAAGATGTCAGTAGCACCTATGACAAATAAGAAGTGTTTGTTCTTTGAAATTGCCAAAAGATGCATGCAAAAGATTGTCAAATACAGTGAATAAAATGGATCTAAGTCACCTGCAAATTTGATAGAGGTCAGAAGACATTACCAAAAGGCCATTGCCATTGAAACAGTCGGCCAATCTACCTTCACCTGGAATTCGTCCCTGGGCAGGACGAATTCTGACTGCTATTCGTCCCTGGGTGGGACGAATTCGACTGTGTTGGAAAATCCGAAGTGATGCTGCTCCAATGTCGACTCCCGAGACCTCCAAAACACCTACAAACAGAGGGGTTATGTAATTGGGGCCATTTTGGGACGACCCAGATGGTCGGATTCTCCCAATTTGGCCTCTATCCTCGGGAATTCGATATCGCCACCTGCAAGTTAGTAGGACAACAAAGCGACAAAAGGCATGATAAAATCTGATCAAAATGTTATGAAATTGAAGCTATGAGTTCACTAAATAGAATAACATAAGATGCAATATGAACAAATAATCTAGAATGCTTTAGAATAAAACTTAGAAGGTGCGGGGGTGCCCAAGTGGGCCTCCCACCGTTGGCACTTGATTTCGGCGCCAATCCACTAGGGATGGGCCCAAAACCTCTTAGGATTGGGGTGTCTACAAATTGGTGGTGTAAGGTGGTCAAATGTTGGATTTGGGTTGGATCCACGCTTCCAAAAGCCACCCAATAACCTCCCTTGCGAAAGAGATTAGTGGATGTGAGAAGGTGAATCAAAAAGATGCAAGTGGGTAATCAATCGGACAGCACTTCGTTGCTTGAAATCGCCTCCAATCTGTCCTCCTTTGGGTGAGAAAAGTCCCACCTTTTATAGACCCATGGGGTCTCTTTTGAGAGGGAAGCATAAGCGCCATGTGTTGGTCATAGGTGCCATGTGGCGGTCATGTCTTCCCATGAGGGAGGGGAGTCCTCCATGACTTGGGCTTTCATAATTGCCCTTGTGACAGTCCTCTAACGGCCCATTTGCCCACCCACACACGCGTGCGAGGCAGGAGTCATCAATCGATCGTCCTTGGCTGCCACTTGGCGCCATTCTTCTTTTTGCCCGTTAAACTTGGAATTCGTCCCGACCAGAGACGAATTCAAAATTCGTCCCTGGGTGAGACGGATCCCAGTTTGAATTCATCCCTGGGTGAGACGAATATTGAGCAAAGTGTCTGAATGTGCCAAATTGCCTCTTGACCTTACAAAATTGCTATGAAAGTGGTTAGGACCACTGTTTGACCTCTGAGGGCTGCCCTGGGGGCTGTGTTTGTCAAAGCGATCAGTGTTTGCAGTCACATAATCGGATTGGTGCTGTTTTGGTGTCTACAATTCCAAATCAAAATCAGAGTAATCCTCCTAATTTTGCAAATGATTCTACTAAATTTGTAGATCTAAAGAGGATGTACCAAAAGTTAAGTAATGATTTTATTCAAATGCAAGAACAAAACACTAAAAATTCACAATCAAACCGAATGTTTACTATAATTTCAACACAAAACCAAATAATGGGGGTGTACCAACTCATGTTGCTAATAATAGTGGTGCTTCTAACAATAAGATATCAACTATTAATGTATCTGAAGTTGTATTGGATAATTGGTGTAGGTTACATCGTACTGGTGAACATAATGAATTTGATTGTAATGAATTTAGTTGTGTTACAAATTACATTCAACAGGGATTAGATAAAATGGAATGGATTGATAATTAGGATGTTGATGAAACTATTACAAGTAAGGACAAAATTTTTGCTTATTATCTTGATATTTTTGGTTCAAGTGATGATGATGATGAAAAATAAGAAGGGGATGAAAGTATCTAAGAAATTCATACTCTAAAATAGTATAGAAAGGGGAACCATGGTTATCATTTAATAAGTAAAAGTAATTCTTTCAACACTACTTCTACTCCTCCTAACAATGTTAGTATTCCTCCTGATGTTAATGCAAATAATAATCTTGTTCCTCCATCTTCTCTTGATGCACCTAAAATTGCACATAGGATACAAAATAATGAAAGGATGACTTATAACATTATTGAATAACTTAAGAGAAATAAATCCAATATCAATCTATTTGAAGCCACACAGTTACCTAATCAACAAAAGTTATTAATGGAGGCTTTTGATAATCAAAACACCAAATAAGTTAATAAAATCACCGAAATACAATATGTTGCATGAAAAGAAAAAGAGGAGGCTCCTCCTTTTCTTTTAACTGTTAAAATTATAGGTAGGAAGTTACATAATTGCATGGTGGATTCGGGAGCTTCAGGTAATATGATGCCTTTCACAGTTTGTCAAAATTTAGGTTTTAATCTAACATATTCAAATAAAATTGTTGTGCAGTTAGATAAAACATAAGTAAAAGTCATAGGTATGCTTAAGAATGTACACATACAGTTATCATCAGAACCTAGAGTGCAACATTATATATATATTCACATCATTGATATTCTTGACAAGTACGGTTTGTTATTGAGAAAGGAATGGATCAGGCATCTAAATGAATACTTTTCCACAATTTTTTCACACTTATGGCTTCCTTGGAAAGGCGTAACTAACCATATTTATGTTGAAAAGGAGCCTCGGTTAAAGAATATGATCACCGATTATGATAAAGAGTTAATGAGATTATTTGTAATGATATTGAACTAGGTATATACACACTTGATATTGATTCAATAGCAGAAACTTTGGAGTCACAAAAAACGGTTGTAGATGATTTTGAAGAAGAGTGTCTTGAAGAGCTTGAATATTATGAGGAAGATGCAATAGATTTTCATCCCATGAGTTTAGATGATTATATTTATGGTTTGAAAATACATGAAAATTTATTATTTGCTCATAATCCTATTGATGAGATTGATGTCTCACTTGATATGCAGGTTGTTGAAAATTCTACCTCAAATGAAGATATTGAAATTATTATGCAATCAAAAAATGAGGTGTCAATCGCAAAAGTAGATAAGATTCTAATTTTGAATCACTTTAAAGATGAATTTATTGAACATTCTTCTGAAGTTGAAAATGAAGGGCTACAGGATGATAATGATAGAGTTCATGAAGTAAAGGAAGAATTTGCAATAGCTCATCAAATTTTGGTAAATAATACCCATGGTGTTTCGATCATGGATGACAAGGTAGAATCTTCACTTTTTTTATTGATGGAAATTCTAGGTAATAAGTTGTATGATGTTACTTTGAATATTTATGTTATTTATGATGAAATATCGAGTGTTATTGATAAGCAATTGAATATAAATCCTAAATTTTTTACAATAGATGCAATGAAAGAAAAGGATTTTATTATGAAATTATTTCAAATAAGTTCTTACTTACAAAATTTTATGTTTGAAACAATTAGTCTAATTCTAAGTCAGGAATTAAATTATGCCATTTACATTATAAGGATTAGACAAGAAGAAATTGAAAATCAGTTATTGTTTTGTTTATCTGATGAATTGGCAATTCACTATGAGTTTGTTAAGGGAGTTAAAGTGAGAGTCTTTATTTGGTTTTTATCATTGTGGTAGGTTTTATATAAAAATTTAGTATGCATGCCATAAGGGGGATTGTTTATTCCGTGATGGTAATAGTTGGGATACAGGGAAAGAATAGTCTTGATTGCTACAGAGATCCATCTCATGTATATAGAGTTTTAGTATGTTTATATATACTTTGTTGTTCGTTGTTTGTTTTATCTGTGTTATGCATGTTATTCAATTTTGTGAAAAGTTTTGGATGTGTTCGGTTGTTATGTTGTAATAAATTGGCTTTTCTAGATATTGGGAGTTTCATTATTTTAATGTGCGGTTGAAATTTATGAATTTTAAAGGGGTTTTTTCAAGGATTAAGGTGGTTGTTACCGAGACACTAGTCATTTGGTGGTTTTGTTTGGTATTCAGTCCTGGGCCATATAAGATGAAATTACCTATTTTAAAAACCTGTAAAACCTAGAGAAAAGTAAAACTGAGATGTCAGTCTATATCTTCATGAATGTAAACTAAGATAAGAAAATTTGAAATATCAGAATCATATTGCAAAAGCTTCACGATTACCACAAACACATTAAGGAATATCTTTTGAAATTTTGGAAGTATGAAGTTGTCAGTTTTGCAAATTAAGGTAAAACATTTTATATACTCTTTCAGCCTTACCTGATCTCTAACCCAAGTGGCAATTGGATTTGTTGCAAACTACCATATTACTAAAAATAAAAGAGTAAAAAAGAAGAAAGAAAAAATGAAATGATGAATAAAGCCGAAAATAAAGTCAAATCTATCACCATGAACTAGATAATATTCATGAGAGCTATAGAAAATCGACTAGCAATGAAGCTATGTTTGGAATAAATGAAATGCAACGTCCAAATTCACCTAATATATAGGAGTTTCAGACAATCTCTACCAGAGCTATAGACGCTCGACAGGCAGTAGAGCAATGTCTGAAGGGAATCAGGTGGAGGTATTTATTCAAAGAGAAAATGTTCATAGCTTGAAATGTGAAATTGACAATGGAATGTTGAATGGTTTCAAAAGGTATAGAATGAATCACTTTACATACATAGAGCTGATGCTAATGATTCTAATGGTTCATGTCGAATTGGTCTATTCTCATTCTCTGGATATCATTGACACTTATAATTATAATATTTAGGTTTTTGTTGTTTTCAGAGTTTGGTTTTTAAAGTCTGAAATATCCAGGGACATTTACCAGCAGAGTCGCCATTATTTTTTGTGACTCCTTCACAATGACCCCAAAATTAGGGACCCACTTGAAATTTAAAAAAAAATGTTCCAAATATTGTTTTTGCTTATTGTTGAATGTTGTCATAAGCTGGATGTCAAAAGATTCATCTTCACAAAATGGTCTTGTAATTGGTTTCGATGTCGGATATTGTCTCATGATCCAATGGGTTTTGGTGTTACATGGTTTTGTTGTTTTGATTAGTTTCACCATATTAGGTATTGTTGTTTGTGTTTTATATATTATGTTTAGTATTGTAAATATTTTATAGTTGTATGTTGTCTTTAATATTTGTTTTTGTTATAGGTTTTTAATGTATTGTACTATATGTTTAGGTTGTGTGGTTTAAGTTTAAGGGTTATGTTTTATTTTTATTTTATTGTGTTTTGTGGTTTTATTTGATGTTATTATATGTTTTGACTTTGTATAATTTTATTTTATGTTAGGTAATGTTCTTTTATGTTGTAATATGTTTTGGTCTTGTAATTGTTTTATCTTATATTTGTTTTAGTAACTATGTTATGTTATGTCTTTATTTTATTTTATGTTATAGTTTAGGTTTGTTTTAAATTTTGTTTATGTTATGATTATGTTTTATTTTTGTTATGTTTTATTTTTTTGTTATTTCTTTATGTTACATGTGGTAGGTGTTTTTTATGTAATTATGTTAAGTTTCTATTTTTTATGTTATGTTAGTCTTTTGTTTTTGTTATGTAATTATGTTAAGTTTCTATCTTTAGTTTATGTTAGTCTTTTATTTTTGTTATGTAATTATGTTAAGTTTCTATTTTTAATGTTATTGTGTTATATGTTAAGATATGTGGTATTGTTTTATTATGTGTTTCTAGTATTCATTCCATTTTATTGTACTTTCTAATTAGAAGTGGGTCATTCTGTTTTATGTTATTGTTATAGTTTAGGATATGTCATGTCTTTTTTTATCATGTAATGGTTATATTATTTTTTGTTATCTATGTTTTGTGATAATTTTTGGTTAATAAAATTTTATTATGTCATCGTAGTTTCAGGAGCTAATCATTTTTCGGATGCCATCTATAGGGCATCCAAAAAAATAGAAAGCTTGGAAATATTGGTAAATAGATAAAGGATTTATTGTCTTTAGGATAATTTAAAGGTACACGCGTATTATGTGGATTGCTCGAATGAAGAGCGCAACGATGGTAAAGTTCGGTGGCATTAGTGAATGGAGTGATTGGCACATAGTTGAAGATAGAAGCTGACATTTTCAATTACCTGAATGAAATAATTCACTATGATTTGACATGGTTGACGCACGAAATCTGGTTGTAGATGTGTTCTAAGAATACAATGAGATTTGGATGGTGAGTGTTGTCCATAGCAATGGTAGCAAGGAATTTAATACATGGTGGATGCGTACGACTAGTTTTATACAACAAAATAAAGCATTTTTAAGGACTTAGTGAATGTCATTATGGTCGTCTACTAGTTTGAATGAAAAATATATGCACAACGACACATGGGCATGAATAGGACCCGATCAAAGATGATAAAGCTAGACTGTGGTCATGTATTTTGTAGGAAAGTGTAGGTGGGTACAGTGTTTGAAATAGAGATGACTTAGTATTGATGACGTATGGATTAAAAGCATGAAGGTTAAATGGATTCTTAGCTTTGAATACCATTCGTTGCAATTTCAGATTCATACAGGCATGAAATGCATTGTAAATCAAGTTGTAATGGAGCCAAACATTGAAGGCCATAACAGTAGCAAGGGTTATAGGAAAGCTAGATCCATATTTTTAGACATATTTTGATCACTTATAGTGGTGATAAAGGCACTAAAAATAGCATGAAAATAGGATGAAGATGGTTATTTAACTTCCAAATGTGATGAACAGGACAAAGGGTGTTTTATCCCATATATTTTTGTGAGTATCGTTAGCGCAGCATCAGAAAAGATGAATGTGTGAATTTGACATTTACAGCGGTAGCATGGATAAATTAATGGAGTTGGTACAAGATGATAATAAGAATTAAAAAATGGATTAAGCCTTATTTGGTAATGTTTTAATGTAATTAAAATCATTTATAATTACAAAGAGGAATGCGGTATAATATTAAAATGAAGTCAAACACATGAAATCAAAATAGAGGTTTAACGATTGTATGAAGCTATTCTAAAATTGTTATACAAAGGGAATTTTAAAATTGATCAAACTAATTGTAAAACGGAATAACTAGAAATGTTTGAAGTTATAAATACACTTTTAGAATAAGGAGAGAGGGTCAAACATTTTTTGCAGGCAGAGAGGAAAGAAGAATTCAAAAGGAGCAAAGGTGTGATTGAAGAAAAGCTACAGAGAAGTTCAGGTTGCAGGGAGATCAAGATTTATTGTAAGATCAACATTATTATATTAAATATTTTTAGATTCAAATATGTGTGAAGATTGTGTTTGAAGGTTGATAAAATTATTTAATGTAATTTCCAAATTCCAAATTCCATTAAATATTTGCATCAATTTACTGTTTCACTGTGATATTCTGGTGATCAGTAAATTGGTTTTGTTAATATTTGTGATTTAGGTTTATTTTATGTAGGGATTGTCTAAAATATTATTATTCTCTGATCTTTAAAAGCTTTTATAATTTATTTTATATTGGATATTATTGCACATATTTGACTTAGTTCTATTATTATAAAGTATAACTTTATAACTAAGTCATAAATAAATTTATTATTCAAATATTAAATCAATTAATATTTGAATAAATAAATTTAATAAGGATAAATGAATATTTGCATTTGGAGAAATTAGAATTGATATTTTTTTCAGTATTCATTTTGGGTGCATTATAATTGGATTATTATTTTATTTATCCAAACTTAAATTTTGAAATATATATTTATTCTTCAATATTTGATGCAATAAATGTTGGAAGAATAAATATTGAAAGGAGATTCACATGAACTTAAATTTTGCATATTGTAGATTTTTAAAAGTTCATAAGTAGATTTATATTAAACTCTATGTTCATGATTATTAAGGTTTAAAAACCTTATAATTTGAGTTTAATAAAATTTATAAGTTTTGTTCATTATTCAAATACTTTAATTTTAATACCATATTTGAATGAGCAAAGATCCAAAGTAAATGAAACCTTAAGTGTTGATTATTACGAATTCAAAGCTTTGCAATTAAGGTTTACATTGCATACAATTATTAAAATTTCTAATTTTTTTTTAAAGCAAAAAACCCCTTGTGGGGCCGCCTTGGTCTAAGAGACCACGAACAAGGAATTCTACACCATCAAAGTCACCTGGGGGTCGCACCCAACCTTGCCCGCACCAACATTATAAATTGGATTTTGGGTACCCAATTCAGCTTTTTGGTAGGGTGGAGATTCGAACCTGGGACCTCCCTTGGAGGATTGCCCTCTCCTCTCCAACTCACCTAAAAAACCTAGGTAAAACTTTGATGTTATTGAAGTTTAATAAATTTTAATAATAATTAAAATGGTTTTTTTTTTGAATTTACATGGTGGAATTGGTAGCCGCCACGAATTCGGGTAGGCTGTCCAACTTTTATGGCCACCACAGTATTCTGTGCTATCCACCCCAGTAGCCGCCACACATATCTTCACGCAATCCGCCCCTATAACCACCATGCCATAATCATTTTAAACCTTTTACGCCACTGAAAGCACCAGGAAAGGGACAAGAGTTTAGTTCGACGAGGCCCGAGATTTGAACCTTGGACTTCCGCCCCCCTTATGGGGTTTAGATGAACCAATTGGTCTACACCTCGGACCTTAATAATTAAAATGTTGAGTTAGATTATTATTTCAAATTCATTTGGAAGCATCTTAATTAAGATATTATGTTGAGAATGTAAATTGAATTTGCACAAGTAGATCAAAACCATAAGGCAAATTTATTTATCATTATTTTGAAGAATAGAATTTGTATAAAAGGCATGTAATACATGATGAATTCAAAATCAATTACCTAATTCCTAGGCCCCTTGTTAACAGTACTTGCAAGCCATTGAGACTATTCAAGCACTTATTTACGCACATATGTATGACACATCAAAAAATTAAGTGAAAACCTTGGAGAAGTTTAGTTTCTTTACAACAGAGGACTTTGAATCCTAGTTGTTGAGTGGTTTTTGTAACCTGACAAAATCACACCTCAACAGGAACTTACTTTCCAAATATAGACACTTCACATGCCTTATTTCAATAATGGCAACTGTGCATTGAGGCAAAAACACATAGAGCAATACCACGCATTCGTGTGTCTTCTCGATCCACCTTGCACACCTATGTGTAGTATCAAGACTATTCACCATAGGCAGGGCAAAATTATCATAATACACCCTTAAATCGCCTTGATAGGTCTTAGAAGTACAAGCACCAAGATGAGTATGATACTCATCGCCCTAGGTGAGCCAACTCCACCCTTCCCTTCCTCATTGATGAAGGAAGACACAAGGAGAATCTTGATTATCCTTAGTTTAATTATTCCATGCAAGAACGATGTGCTTCTACACTAGTAGAGTATAAAGAACATCAGTTTTGGAGGGAGACTCAAGTGAACGCGACCTCTATCAATCGAGGGAAGCTCGTAGTGGATCTTTTAGATCCTCTTGAACAAGATAGGTATCATGGAAATAGTGCTAGGACTCATAGGCCTCACACATATGATCAGATAAACCAAGTTGTCAAAAGATATGTTGACCTCCAAGCTCAATTCAATCATCTTTGGCTAGATAAACAACGCTTGGACCGCCAGAATCAATTAGAAAAATAAAGGATTGAATAGCAGATCGAAGAGACCTTGTGTAACGGGGTCCCTACCCCAAGTACACACAAACAAGGGGTTCATTTGAGACATCCTACTTTCAATCAAGATAGGCTTCCTAGACCTAATCAAATATTGCCTTCTTGACATCCTAGGCTTAATCGGTACTTATCTCCTAGTCCAAACATAGATCACCTTCAGTAGGCATTTTTTCCTCCTTGTAGGCTAATTTTGGAAACACCTTATGGGGCCTATGATGATTTAGAACCAGAAGATAAATATCTAGAAGCACCTTATGGAGGTCTGGTTGATGATAATCAACCACAACACCATATGCTTGACACTCCTCACCCTCCCCCGTGGGGCCAAAGTAAATAAGAGGAGATCAAATACTTTGATGCATATAAAGCATTGCTTGAATGCATAGAAACCATAGAAAGTAAGACAGTTGGATCTGGGCTTCAAAAGCCCACTTTGCACCAACTACGCAGTTAACCGCTTCACCCATCAATACCTTCCCCTTTATACCTATAGCATTTCATAATTCTCAAGTTGGAAAAATTTAAAGGAGAGGAAGATGCACAGGAGCATGTCACACGGTTCATAAACCAGTGCTTCAGTATCTAGGATAATGATGTCTTACTCATGAGAACATTTTTTATTACCCTCTTTGGCCCAAACATAGAGTGGTACAATCAACTTCCAAGGCACATCGTCCATAGATTTGAGTAATTTGTGAACGCATTCTGATATAGAGCTATAAACAACACACAGCAAAAGTGCCGAGATCAACAATGCACAGGCCAAAAATTCCAGGAAGTTTCATTAAACAGAGGTCTCTCCTCGAATACACAGCTATTCCCCAAAATAAAACATCCAAGAGTCCTTCAATACAATGCATGCGTGCCTTTTATCCTCGGCCGCCACCTCCTTCTCCATCATTACCTGGAATGCGAGACTCCCCATACCGCCCGCACAAATGCTCTGTCCCGCCTGCATGATGCTGCCAGGTGCATAAAAAAAATCATGGCCTGTAGTGGCGGCATGCCCTGCAGCCTCCTGTCAATCCTTCGCCAAGTCATCATTCATAAGAATGCGCCATGGCCGCTTGCAGTTGATGCCACGTGTCCTACTGTCATGCTCCCTATAACCGCTTCATACTCTCGAGCCACCTGTAACTTCACGCCATGTGTCCCTCTGCACTGGTCTCTGTAATCGTCGGCTAGTCAACGTCGTGAGAGCTCTGGTCGCGATATCGCGACGTTTTTGCTCCAGTACTTTCTCTCTCCTCTTTGGTCACGATATCGCAACATTTTGGCGTTAGGCTTCTCTCTCCTCGGGGCCGCGATTTTGCTACACGTCGTGAAATCGTGACGTCTAGGCTTTTCTTGCTCGCCTTCCTCCCTTGGGTCGTGAAATCGTGACATGTCACGATTTCGTGACATCTTTGTGTTCCGTACTTGCTGCCTCGTTCTAGGCCATGAAATCGTGACATGTCACAATTTCATGACATCTTTGCATTCCGTACGTCTTGGCTCGAAAGTGTCACGATTTCGCGACATCTTTGCATTGTGGAACCTTGCCCCCGGATATGTCATGATTTCACGACATCTTTGCATTGTGGAACCTTTCCTCCGGATATGTCACGATTTCGTGACATCTTTGAGCTCTACCTTCGAAGGTGTTGTGATGTCTTTATGCTTCCAAGTCTTGCCTCCCAAAAGTGTCACGATTTCACGACGTCTTTTAAACTTTATCTTTGAAGGTGTCACGATTTCGCGACGTCCTTTAAGCTTGCCTTCAAAGGTGTCACGATTTCGCAACCATTTTGCGTCCAGACCACGTTGCTATAGAAATGTCATGATTTCATGACATTTTGGCGTCCCGACTGCGCTTCTTCAGAAATGTCATGATTTCGTGATAGTTTGGTGTCTCGACTGCGCTTCTTCAGAAATGTCACGATTTCGTGACAGTTTGGCATCCCGACTGCGCTACTTTAGAAATGTCATGATTTCATGACAGTTTGGTGTCCCGACTCTGCTGCTTTAGAAATGTCATGATTTCATGACAGTTTGACCCGTTGGTGCCCTTCTTCAAAAAGCGTCATGATATCACGACAATTTTAGTACTTGAGAAAAAAAAACACATTTTGGTTGATGCAAGATTGCAACTTCGCCACCAGATGCTCCTGCATCAGACACCCGATGTGAGTTTGAGAAGTGACCTCACTTCTGATCTGTCCGAGGTAGACCCAGGCGATCAACCTCAGCCTTTGATAACCAAGTCACGTCTTCAATGGGTCGGCCCTTCCATTTGACCAAGTACTCCGAGTAACTCCTATTCCTAGTACTTCGGCCCTCACGCATATCCAAAACTTCTTCTATCTCGTCCACAACTGGAATGGCTGCTAAAATGCTCCACAAATCTGGATTGGGTATCGCACTACTTTCTCCTTCATGATACTCGACCAAATCTGAGATGTTAGGGAGATGTTGAGTTCACTTGGTAACTCCACCTCGTACGCATTGCCTGAATCTCGTTTGCCAATGATCTTACATGGTCCAAATTTCTTCATTTTTAGTTTGTTGTAGGTCTTGGTAGGAAACCGTTCCTTCCATAGATGGACCATGACCGAATCTCCTACTTGGAACTCCTTAGCTCTGCATTTTTGATCCGCCCTTGTCTTGTACTGAGCATTCATCTTGGCAATGTGTTTTGTCACTTCCTCATGCACTCCCTTCAGGTGTTCAGCAAAGTCTTCTGCTTCAGCACTGCATTTCTCCCTTGTATCTAGCCTTCTTAACTCTGAAGCGTTCCTTGGGCTGCTCCCATAGATAATCTGGAATGGTGACTTGTTGGTACTCTGATTGACCGAGCTATTATATGCAAACTTAGCTTGCGGTAGAATTAGATCCCATCCCTTGGGCTTGTCCCCTACCAAGCATCGCAGTAGGTTGCCCAAAATCCTATTAACCACCTCTGTTTGTCCATCTGTTTGGGGGTGGTATGCAGAACTAAAATTTAAATCCGTCCTCAGCTTCTTCCACAGGGTCTTCCAAAAATAACCCATAAACTTGGTATCCCTGTCTGACACAATGCTTCTTGGTAGCCCATGAAGGCGTACCACTTCCTTAAAGAACAAACCAGCTACATGGACCACATCGCTAGTCTTCTGGCACGGGATAAAGTGTGCCATTTTCGAAAATCTATCCACTACCACAAATATGGAATCATGCCCCTTCTGCATCCTAGGCAAACCAAGCACAAAATCCATACTAATATCTTCCCACGACCTTTCAGGTATAGGTAGCGGTTGATACAAACCAGTGAGGGTTGCCTCATACCCTTTGCCATCTGGCAAATCCTGCAACTCTGCACAAACTTTGCCACATCCTGCTGCAATTGTGGCCAGCAATAGTTTTCACTAACCAGTGAGATGGTCTTGTCACGACCAAAGTGTCCAGCTAAACCCCCACTATGCTTTTCTTCAATGAGGTTCTCTCTCATTGAGCTCCTTGAAATGCACAATTTATTCCCCCTAAACAAAATTCCATCTTGAATCAGGTAATCCAACCATCTAGTCCTGTCCAACGCAACAGGCGTAGTGCAGGCTTTCCAAGCTTCTACAAAATCGGGGTCTGCAGGGTATAAGTTCTTGAGCTCAACAAACCCTACAACCTCCACTCTCATTTTTGTCATTAGACATTGCCTCCTACTCAATGCATCTGCCACCCTATTGGATCTTCCACTTCGATGCTTCAATACAAAGGTATAGCTCTGCAGGAACTCTACCCATTTTAGGTGCCTCTGATTCAATTTGCCTTGACTGTTAATATACTGCAGCACTTGATGGTCGGTGTAAAGAACAAACTCCTTGGGCAACAAATAATGCCTCCATTTCTTAAGTGCTTGGACTATGGCATAGAACTCCTGATCATACATCGAATACTTTCTCCTAGCATCATTGAGCTTCTCACTAAAATAAGCTACAGGCCTACCTTCTTGGCTCAATACGGCTCCTATCGCATTGCCACTCGCATCGCAGTCCACCTGAAACACCTTATTGAAATCTAGAAGTGCTAATACGGGTTGCTCAGTGACCTTCTTCAGCAAATCAAAGCTTTTGTCTGCTCCAACTGTCCACTGGAATTCCTTCTTGTTCCCCTTCATTGTCTCTGTAAGAGATCCACAAATACTGCTGAAGTTTTTGATAAATTTTCTGTAGAAACTGGCCAGACCATGAAATGATCTAACCTCGATCACACTTCTTGGGACAGGCCATTCTAGGATATCCCTCACCTTTTTGGGGTCCATCTTGAGACCATTTGCTGATATGACAAATCCCAGGTATACCAGCTCCTTCTTCACGAAGTTGCACTTCTTCAGATTGATCGATGAATCGTTCCTCCCGTAGTTTCTCAAAAACCTTCCTGATGTGCATCAGGTGCTCCTCTAAGGTTCTACTAAAAATCAGTATATCATCTAAGTAAAAAATAACAAATTTGCCCAGAAATTCCTTCAGAACTTCATTCATTAACCTCATGAAGGTACTAGGTGCATTGGTTAATCCAAACGGCATAACCAACCACTCATACAGCCCCTCTCTGTTTTTAAAAGCTATTTTCCATTCATCCCCTTCTCTAATGTGGATCTGATGGTATCCAATTTTCAAATCAATTTTTGTGAAGTACTCAGCTCCACCCAAGCAGTCCATGATATCATCCATTCTCGGCAGTGGAAACCTGTATTTAATGGTGATCTTGTTGATTGCCCGAGATTCGGTGCACATCCTCCATTATCCATCCTTCTTGGGTGCTAATACTGCTGGTACAACACATGGACTAAGACTCTCTCTAATTAGTCCCTTCTTCAATAGATCATGAACTTGCCGATTTAGTTCCTCAGTCTCCACAGGCGTCATTCGATGTGCAGCCTTGTTTGGCAAGCTCGATCCAGGAACCAGATCTATGTGGTGACTGATTTTCCTAACAGGTGGTAAACCTTCAGGAACATTATCTGAAATGATATCTAGGAATTCTTCTAACAGTCCCATGACTTCCACTGGAATTTCCTTGCATCCTTCTTCCCTAACCCTGGGGATTATAGCATAGCACATATGATCTGGTTTTAGGCCTTCCAAGAATCTTATGCAATCAACTAGACAGACTCGTGCACTGTTGCATACTTTCTCATCCGCATCCTTCAAGGGTTTTAAATTATGGCGAACTCCATTCTTTGACAGAGAATATGTGTTGGCTCAACCATCATGAATAACACTTCGGTCAAACTGCCATGGCCTCCCAAGCAGTAGGTGACATGCATCCATGGGCAATATGTCACATAACGCTTCATCTTGGTAAGTTCCAATGTTGAACTTCACCAGAAATTGCTCACTCACCAGCACCCGATGGTCCTTTTGCAACCATGCAATTCGATAAGGGTGTGGGTGTTTTCTCCTTTCCAACTGCAGCTTGGCAACCATTTCCTCAGAAACAAAATTATCAGTGCTTCCATTATCTATGATGATGTTACATACCTTGCCTGCACACTTGCATCTAGTCCAAAACAGGTCGTTCCTTTGGTCTCCCTTCTTTTCTTCGTTTAACAGGACTCTTTTGATGATCATCGCTTCTCCTCTTTCTGCCTCCTCTGAGTGCTCAGATTCTACACCTTCATCTGCTACAGCAGCTTGGGCCTGACCCTCAGGTCTTCGATTTGGCCTCTCTTGATGCTGCGGGCAGTTGTATGCCCTGTGTCCTCCTTCGCAGTTGAAATAGGTTCCTCGAAAGACACCTCTGCCAAACCCTTGCCCAGACCTACCTCTTCCTCTTGGGTAGTTGTTGTTCGGATTGCATGGGTGTTGGTCATCCTCCTCTTTCACCTCTTTCTATTTCTAGCTACTGTTAGCTTCACCAGTTTTCCCAAAATCTTTGTATCTTCCACCACTGCCTCTTCCACCAGCTCTTCCACCCCTGTCCTTCCCTCTCTGCTTGCCATCAAACCTTCTATTTAGTTTCTCTTCCACTTTTAATGCAAACTGATATGCATCCTCCACCGTGCTCATTCTAACTAACCCCAGCTCTTCTTGAATGCTGGTTCACAATCCATTTATGTAATGTGCGACCTTCTCTTTGTTCACCTTCAAATGGCCAGTTCTGATAGAGATTTGATAGAACTCTTCAGTATATTCCTTGACAGTATTACTAGCCTGTCGAAGACTCTGCATTTTTTTAACAAGTCTAACTCATAATCTGTAGAGATGAACCGCCTCTTTAGTTTCTCTACCATCCTATCCCACTTGATATAGAGCTATAAACAACACACAGCAAAAGTGCCGAGATCAACAATGCATAGGCCAAAAATTCTAGGAAGTTTCATTAAATAGAGGTCTCTCCTCGAATACACAGCTATTCCCCAAAATAAAATGGCCAAGAGTCCTTCAATACAATGCATGCGCGCCTTTTATCCTCGGCCACCACCTCCTTCTCCATCATTACCTGGAATGCGAGACTCCCCATACCGCCCGCACAAATGCTCTGTCCCGCCTGCATAATGCTGCCAGGTGCATAAAAAAAAATCATGGCCTGTAGTGGCGGCATGCCCTGCAGCCGCCTGTCAATCCTCCGCCAAGTCATCATTCAAAAGAATGCGCCATGGCCGCTTGCAGTTGATGCCACATGTCCTACTGTAATGCTCCTTGTAACCACTTCATACTCTCGAGCCACCTGTAACTTCATGCCACGTGTCCCTCTGCACTGGTCTCTGTAATCGCTGGTTGGTCAACGTCGTGAGAGCTCTGGTCGTGATATCGCAACGTTTTTGCTCCAGTACTTTCTCTCTCCTTTTTGGTCGTGATATCACGACGTTTTGGCATTAGGCTTCTATCTCCTCCTTGGGGCCGCGATTCTGCTACATGTCACGAAATCGTGACGTCTAGGCTTTTCTTACTCGCCTTCCTCCCTTGGGCCACGAAACCGTGACATGTCATGATTTCATGACATCTTTGTGTTCCATACTTGCTACCTCGTTTCGGGCCATGAAACAGAGCAATGTCATGATTTCACGACATCTTTGCATTACGTACGTCTTGGCTCGGAAGTGTCACGATTTCGTGACATCTTTGTATTGTGGAACCTTGCCCCCCGGATATGTCACGATTTCATGACATCTTTGCATTGTGGAACCTTTCCTCCGGATATGTCATGATTTTGTGACATCTTTGAGCTCTGCCTTCGAAGGTGTTGCGATGTCTTTATGCTTCCAAGTCTTGCCTCCCAGAAGTGTCATGATTTTGTGACGTCTTTTAAACTTTATCTTTGAAGGTGTCGCGATTTCGCGATGTCCTTTAAGCTTGCCTTTGAAGGTGTCGTGATTTCATGACCATTTTGCATCCAGACCACGTTGCTATATAAATGTCACGATTTCACGACAGTTTGGCGTCCCGACTGTGCTTCTTTAAAAATGTCACGATTTCATGACAGTTTGGCGTCCCGACTGCGCTTCTTCAGAAATGTCGTGATTTCGTGACAGTTTGGCGTCTCGATTGCGCTGCTTTAGAAATGTCACAATTTCGTGACAGTTTGGCATCCCGACTGTGCTGCTTTAGAAATGTCACGATTTCACGACAGTTTGACCCGCTGGTGCCCTTCTTCAAAAAGCATTGTGATATTGTGACAGTTTTAGTACTTAAGAAAAAAAAACACATTTTGGGTGATGCAAGATTGCAACTTCGCCACCGGATGCTCCTGCATCACATTCTTGGAACATTTCACCTTTAATACTAAGTGAAAGGTGACTTTAACAGACCTCACAAGGTTGAAGTAGTATGAAGATGAGTCAATCACAGACTATGGTAATAGGTGGTGAACAATTCTTGCTAAGCTACCATACCTACTTCCAGTATTTGAGTTGACTCGAATGTTTTCTAAGAGTTATTTAAAGCCAATTTCATTATTGCTAGAACTCCAATAGTATCAAACTCTTGAAGATGATCTAGCACAGGCTAAAATAATAGAAGAAATTAAAATTTAATAGGAAATCACAAAACCCTGCAAAAATAAGTGGAACAAAAACATAAAGGGCAATCTGGCACAATCAAAGTTGGTAGTAATTAACCAAGTTGCCATAAATGTTCTAGGGCTTGTGCAACCAACGTCACCTCATAAGGTAAACTATCAGGCCCAACATCCTCTTACAAGTTACAACAACACTCAAGCGAATCAAGGGCAAAATCAACAATGTCACCCTAAGCGATAATTTATGCCCTTCACTGAGTCTATGGACTCCCTATTCGATCGTCTATGTGTAGCCAAAGTGATTACTCTACCTGATATCCGGCCTATAGATCTGAATATGGGTAAACAAAATCCTATGGGACATCATGAAGACCTATATTGTAGGTCCCATAGGCAGATTAGGCATGACATGCAAACGTGCTATGGTTTCAAAAACCTAGTACAAGATATGATCAAGAGGAATGACCTACAAGTGGATAACCCTCTCGCAACAAAAAAACAATAAATGGGTATTTTTAAAGACCTATTGCCCACTCATGAGGTGCAGGCAAATCCTACCAAATAGGTAAATGAAATCCATACGACACCCCCTCAACAAGGGTTCATCGATATGGTTAGCATTGTGACAAGGAACATGTGCTATCCAAATCAAGTTGAGCCACCTATAGCTTCAAACGATATTTCCTCAACGTCACAGCCTCCACCACCTCAAGTGCAAAGCCTTCCACCTTGTCCATTTATTACAATAAAAAGTAAGCTTGCTCAAAGCTTACGAACAACATCGGCTAGACTTTCTATATATGAGCTTATTAAACAGTCTCCACCTCATCGAGAATATCTTATAGAAATTCTTAATTCAATTGACCTGTAGTCCTAGGAGTCTAACTCTTTTATCAAATTTTTGGGGTACATTTAGGAGTGTAAAGAGTCAGTGATCACATTTCATGAACATGAACTCAAACTGATAGCAAATGACATGGTGGATCCTCCTTTACATATCATTGCATGTGTAAATGGAACACCCTATAAGAGAGTTCTAATTGACATTGGTTCATCAAGTAATATCATCACCACAAATGCTCTCAAACATCTAGGTCTTCCAGCATCCCATATTATTACATCCACATATACCCTCCGATCATTCAATGATACTATATGCTCAATAGTTGGTACTATAGTCCTACCTATCTAGGTGGGATGTAAAACTATACCAACGTTGTGTCACATCTTGGAGGGTGCAATGGCCTACAATATATTACTGGGTAGACCTTGGATTAGGGATATGAAGTGTGTGCCATCCATAGCTCACCAATGTTTGAAGTATACTCATGAAGGACAAGTACATGTTGTCTCCGTAGATCTTGAGCCCTTCAAATACTGCAACTTGGTGCAGCAGATCCTCGAGTCGACCTTTCCATCAACTCATGTGGACTTTCAACCGAATACATCCATTCAAGGTATGACTTCTTCACCATCACCTTCCATTAATCCATTACCATATTCTTCTACACCATCATCATCATTAGCACCTTCAGAAACACCTTTGTCATCATCAAATCCTCCACATAGGAACATGTCGAAGAGGCCTATTGATGAGATCCCTTCCATCATATCCACCATTTCCATGGAAGATATTCCTAGTCTAGCAGATAAGGAACCATCTCATGAGGTAAGCATTGAGTCATATCAAGCCTCGATTTCATCTCCTCCATCTTCACCATCCCAGGTCACAGTCCATTTGGCTAATACGGGTTTAGGAGAATACCTAGTAAGGAATATCACAACTATTCCAGCCATTGAGACAATACAGAATATGGGACGATCTCATCTCCCCATAGGTACCATCTTACCTCTAGTCATACCTCCCAATCAAATGAATTTCATATATGGGGGTATTGAATATGGAACAAAACCATCTCCTCAACAAGAAGAGGATGAGGAACCTTTCTCTGAGGATATCAATTACATGTCAAATCCTGACTATGCCTTGTGATATCTCCATCGCTACCATTGGCATGGCTATGGTTTGGGGTTGTACAAGCAAGGTACTCACGTTCCTTACTAGTCACAATATCAATTGCCATATGATAAATCTAGTTTAGGACACAACAAGCCTGTACCTCTTGATGTCCTCACAAAAAGCTCAGAACTCCTAGGTTTGAACTATAGGTATAAGCTTGCATGTGATCCTTACGCTAATCCTAATCATGTCCACTCTTTGGGGGATTATTTTCTCATAAATATGATAGATCAAGGGATATATTACAATTTCACCCAATCCTTTGAATAAGGTGAAGGTTCACATACTCTTCCATCTAATAATGAGGAAGAGGATCAAGGTCCTCCCGAGGAATGGACAATTGATGATGAATCAGATTATGATGTAGCACCTATTAACTATCCTAGTTTAGATGAGGAATACAAGAAGGTCATCCCATTGGATGATGAAGAAGAGTTCTATCTGCATATGTTCCCAGTGCAACATCCCATATGGTGATATCTTTTGCCACTCGAAGAGCAAGCTCGTCACCTTCCACATAGACCACCTCCAGTCATTCCACCTCCACCACAACCACCCCCGCGAGTCTTGCGACAAACTTTTGTCCCTAGAATGAATCACCCATACAATGGAGATCATCCATCCATTAATATGATTTCCATAGATCTTACTACATCCTTGCAAGATTTGAATAACCCATTAAAGCCATTGCACCTCGACCTTGAGGTAATTGACTTTGATCGAGGAGATTCTCCCCCATCTCCATCAGAGTATTGGCCTTGTGATGAAATGTTACAACCATTTCATTTTTATCCAAGATCTACTCAAAATATCTTTCATGCTGAGGTTGAGCATGAGTTTCCAATTGATGATGTAAACCCAGTTGATGACATTCATTTGATCCCTACTCCACACCAGTTGGAAGAGGGATCTCATATGTCAATTGAGCCAACAATTGATAGGGATATCGACACAGATCCTGAGAATCCCCAATTCATCAAGTTAGGGGAAGGCTTATCCCCTATTGAGCAAGTTGATTATACAAAACTTTTAAAAGAGAAGAAGAAAGCTTTTGCATGGTCCTATAAAGAGATGCCAGGACTAGATCCCAATTTAGTCACGCATAATCTTACGATTGACCCAAATGCAAAACTAATCAAGAAAAAGCTACGCAAAATGCATCCAATAGTAGCCTTAATGGTGAAATATGAATTGCAAAAATTGTTAGATGCCAACTTCATTATATCAATTGATTATCCACCATGGGTTTCCAATATGGTACCTATCAAGAAACCCGATGGAAGGATTCGCATTTGCACCGACTTTCGAGATCTAAATAAAGTGATTCCTAAGGATGAATTCCCTTTTCCAAACATTGATGCATTGGTGGATGCCATAATAGGTCACGAGATGTTATCCCTAATGGAAGGTCATATATATATATATATATATAAAAAAAAAAATATAAAGGGGGGGGATTTTTTTATAAATAAAAGGGGGGTTTTTGATAAATTTAGAAAATTTTAATATATTGAGATGAGTATGTGAATGAATTAGACTAAATCCCAAGAAGTGCATCTTCGACGTCACATCTAGAAAAATCTTGGGATTCATAGTCTTTAAATGAGGCATAGAAGTTGATCCAAATAAATTCAAGGTAATCCTAGAAATGCCTCCCCCACTACTATCAAGCATCTATGTAGTCTACAAGGAAAGGTCACATCCATCAAGCACTTCATAGCACAATTGTCGGATAAGTGTCGACCTATGAATAAATTGTTACACAAGGGGGTCGCATTTAAGTGGGATGATGAGTGTCAAGCCACCTTTGATGAGATTAAACAATATTTAGCTTCGTTACCAATATTGGCTCCTCCCCAACCAGGAGTGTCATTCTATCTATACATCTCAGCTACTGAGCTTGCATTGGGCACCATGTTGGCCCAAAAGAATGAATTGCACAAAGAACAAGCTACTTACTATATTAGCCGCACCCTAGTGAGTTATGAAATAAATTACGCATACATTGAGAAGCTATGCTTAGCAATGGTTTTCACCACTAAAAAGCTATGCCATTATATGCTCAATCATACCATGTATGTAGTATCCAAAGAGAATCCATTATGATATATGATGAGTCATACTTACCATAATAGTCGCACGATGAAATGGATTATGTTGATGGAATTTGACCTCGAATTCATCGAACAAAAATCAATTAAAGGTCAGGTCATCATCGATCAACTCGTAGAGGCTCCCCTTTAGGATAACCAACCTCTTAGCATAGAGCTTCCCGATGATGGAATCTTTCAAGTGTCAAAATCACTTGATCTTGAAGAGCCTGAAGCACAGGCTGATATGACTCTATTTTTTTATGGCTCTAAGTGCGAGCAAGGGGGTGGTATGGGAATTGTGTTCTTTACACCTCAAGGGGCTCCAATACCCTTATCATTCAAACTTGATTTCCCATGCACCAACAATAATTCTGAGTATGAAGCTCTTCTCATAGGCCTTCAAATGACAATCACCATGAAAATAACTAAGCTCAATATTTTTGGTGATTCCTTACTCATAGTGAATCAAGTCAAGGGAATATTCCAATGTAGATGCCCAATCTTGCAAGCCTACAAAGCCCTTGTGGATAAACTTCTAGAAAAATTTGAATGGTATGATATTGAGGCACTCCCTCGATCATCTAACCATTTTGTGGATACAATGGCCTCCTTAGGGTCTTTAATCCCGTAGAACCCTTCTGATGATATAACAACCATTCAAGTCAAAATGCTATCACAATATGCAACTAAGCGTGAGGAGCTTCACTCCATGCCAGAAGTCCACATGATTCAAATTGAACCTTCTCATGAACGGTTCTCTCAAATTCACAATTGCTTAAATAATGCCGCTTGGGGGACTTTATTCCCTCAAACTCCTTTTGATAGCAACACAATGCTATATTTACAAGTTCTCTCCCAATCAGCATTCATGAGAGATGAACTTCAAAAGGATCAAGCAATTCATGCAATTGAGGCTTCTTCAAATCAAGATTGGTCCATCCAGCTAAAATATTACCTAAAGCTTGGTAGCATCCCTTCTAGATTGTCACATGCCACCAAATGCACATTCAAGAAAAAAGTGGTAAAATATGTCTTACTTGGAGACATATTGTATCATCGAAGCTACGAGGGTATCCTCCTTCATTGCTTAGAACCTCAAGAGTCAGTTTGGGCAATCACCCAAGCACATGATGGTACATGTGGTGGCCATTTCAGTGGTATGGCCATCGCAAAGTGCATTCTTTGCATGGGCTATTATTGGCCAACTTTAGAGCAAGATTGTTGTGCTTATGTTAAGAAGTGCGTAAAGTGTCAACACCATACTAATTTGACACATGTACCTTCTCAGGCCTTACAACCGATTCAATCGGTTTGGCCATTTTCGCAATGGGGGTTTGACTTAATAGAGAAAATCTCACCCTCTTCCTCAGGCTATCATACATTCATCATTATGACCACCGAATATTTCACAAAATGGGTGGAAGTGATTCCCCTTACCACTATGACTGGACCTCGCATTACGGAGTTCATGTTACATAATATCATTTGTCATTTTGGTATCCCATCCAAAATAATTTTAGATAATGGGCCACCTTTCAAGAATAAATATGTGCATGCTTTAACAACTAAATATAATATCCAACACAACTTTTCCACACCCTATTATCCACAAGCCAATGGGTAAGCTGAGGCATCAAACAAAATAGTAATTGCAATCTTAAAGAAAATCGTTAAGGATAATCACAAATATTGGCATAATCAATTACCTCTTGCCCTTTGGGCCTATCACACTAGTATTCAGACACCCACTAGGGCAACTCCATTTTCACTAGTGTATGGTGTTGAGGCCATCATGCCTTTAGAGTTAGAAATCTCATTGTTGCGCATATCCATGCAAGAGTTCATCGATGATGACACCGTACGGTAGGCTCACCTAGACCAATTAACTTTGCTTGATGAACGATGTGTTAATGCTCTTGAGCACCTACATGTTTATCAAGAGCGGCTTAAGAGAGCCTATAACATGAAAGTCCATCCTAGAGACTTTTAGGTTGGTGACCTTGTTTTAAAAGAGAACCAAAAAAATTCTAACTTGCCGCCCCATCTACGGAATAAATTTACGGTAAACTGGTTAGGTCCATACATTATCACTAGTCATATTAGACCTGAAACTTATCACCTAGCTTCCATTGAAGGATGTGAGGAGCCTAAACCCTTGAATATCCTTCACTTGCAACCTTTCACATTTAAAATTATTGCACCCTCACCAAAAATCTCCAAAGGTATCTATAAACCCTTTGGTCACCCAAAAATCCCCAAAGGTACCTATAAACCCTTTGGTCACCCAAAAATCCCCAAAGGTACTCATAAACCCTTTGGTCACCCAAAATCCCCAAAGGTACTCATAAACCCTTTGGTCACCCAAAAATCCCCAAAGGTACTCCCTTTGGTCATCCAAAATCCTCAAAGGTATCTATAAACCCTTTGGTCATCCAAAATGCTCCAAAGGTATCTATAACTCCTTTGGTCACCCAAAATCCCAAAGGTATCTATAAACCCTTTGGTCACCCAAAAATCCCAAAGGTATCTATAAACCCTTTGGTCACCCAAAAAGCTCCAAAGGTATCTATAAATCCTTTGGTCACCCAAAAATCCCCAAAGGTATCTATAAACCCTTTGGTCACCCAAAAATTCCCAAAGGTATCTATAAATCCTTTGGTCACCCAAAAAGCCCCAAAGGTATCTATAAACCCTTTGGTCACCCAAAAATCCCCAAAGGTATCTATAAACCCTTTGGTCACCCAAAAAGTCCCAAAGGTATCTATAAACCCTTTGGTCACCCAAAAACCCCAAAGGTATCTATAAACCCTTTGGTCACCCAAAAATTCCCAAAGGTATCTATAAACCCTTTGGTCACCCAAAAATCCCCAATGGCATCCACTAAGCCCATTGGTCAAATGTATATATATATTTTATCAAAATCCAAAAACATCATTAAAATATCAAAAATACAAAAATATTGCATTGCATTACATTTCATATCATTGCATTATACAATCACTTGCATTAAGCATACCCATCATTGCATTTTGCATTCTAGAGTTGATCATACATGTCTAGCACCAGGTATGTACACTAGCCATCCTTCAAAATCAACTTTGTCAAAAGTCATTATTCACACTCATCTACATTACAATTATCATTTCCATCCACATTTCCCACCTTTCATATTTGTGTCTGTTTCCCTTCACCTAGTCATTTGTTATAAGGTGTCATTAGGGTTTTTGATCACTCAACCATCTCTAGTTTTCTTTTCATATTTTGTAGAAAGCTATCTTGATTTTTAGAAGGTAGAGTCCTACTTTGATTGTACCTTGTATACATCATAATCCCAACACATTTTCACACTAATAAATCCAAGTTTTGCACAAGGAAAGATGAAACCTACAAAGTGGTCCATGTTACCCTAAGCAAAAAGTTTACCTCACTCATCCCCCTATGTGAATGGTTCAAAAATACTGAGAATTGACAAAAGGACAAGCTCCTCCTTACCCAAAGCAATCAAAATCCCTTGCCCATACCAAATCTGGGCAAGTATCCAAAGAGAAAATACAAAAGAAAAAGTGGTTTTCACCACTAGCAAAAGCAAAAAGTAAAATAAACAATGGTTCTCACCACTACCAAAATCCCTTGCTCACCAAAACAAAAATGAGCAAATCCCTAGAGCAATTCAAAAATAAAATAAAATAAGGGAGTATTAAACTTGAATCCCTAGAATTCTCAGCATTTGACAACCATAAGGTGATCCTCATTACAGGTTGGGTGGCATCAAGCCTTCCTGGCAATGGTGGTATCCTTACATATGATGATATGTCTATCACATTAGCGACCTACTTTTGTACAGACCAATGTTTGCATGCGGATGAGCTAGCTTTTGGTAGCCTATATTGCCTAGTGGTCTAATCCAACTACGTACAAAACTCAGGATAATGATACTCATAGGGTGATCTTCAGTACATATGGGCTGCATAAATCTTGTTTGGCACTAGGGTAACTTTATGCATTATCATAGCAATGAACTCACATGCACACATAGGGATATTGAATATCTTGGTCATCCTAGCAGATTTATACCTTGCCAAAAAGTCTTGCATGGTTAATATACAACTTTTGACTAGATCACTAGAGTGTTTGAGTCTCATGAAAATCTCAAGGACATTCTATAACATCTTACTATGCATATCATTCCATAACATTTTATCACATGTTTGTTAGTTTACATTTTCACAATCCATTACATAGTCTTATGATAACGTTAAAATGAATCGATGAATTTTGTACAGTCTATGGTGCTAGCATCTAGTGTGTCAAATAGTATTCATAATTCATCAGTACATATTAACAAATCATCCATTTCATTATGCATACACACATATACATATCATCAAATAACATCATATTACAATACATGCATCCATGATAAGCATCCATAAAAGCATCAGTAAAGTAAACATAAACATTGCATACATCTAATAAAGTAGTAAGGAAACACATGATGACAATAGAAAAACTCATATATATATGTATGGGGTAAAAATATACATCATAATCCAAAAACTACCTGTAGGCTACAATCAAGTGGGTCCTCAGACCTCACACTACCAAAAATCCAAAAATAACCATAGAGTCTCAAAAGCCATGGTCACATAGGATCGACACCATGACTCTCACCCCCACCCTCAGTCAATGCTCATCGAGAGCTCCCAGATCTACTCTCCCTAGCCCTATCTGCTCTCCTCATGGAGCTAGGAGCCCCCATCCTCATAGATGACTACCCTGTACCACTCCTACTCTGTTGGGACCCACTAGTAGAAGAGTGAGCTGGTAAGCACCCTCTAAGGTGCACTATCTCATCCTCCAAATCTTGTGTGTATGTTGTATCCTCTTGGTGATGATCCTGGTAGTCACTCAGTAAGGTCTGGAGTTGTGTCACCTCCTCTCGTAGTCTGGCTATCTCACCACTGCTAGGTGCCCCATGGCTCGAGCTCCCTGCTCTAACTTATGATCAAAGGGCAGCTAACTCTGCTACTTGCCTATCAATATCTACTTGTGTAGTCTACACCTATGCCTGTAGGAGAGCCCTCTCCTCTACGTACTCCCTCCACTCCTATCTACCTCTGATCAGCTCACCCTATAGCTCAACAATGGTGGCATCCCATGCTACCAACTATACCTGCACTCCCTACTCATCAAAGTCATCCTCAACATAATCATCCTGTTGATCCTCCATATCTAGGGTATCCATCCACTCATCATCTACCCGATGATGCACATGTCACTCACCTAAGTTTAGCTCCTCCTCATCTGGAGCCTCATCATGTCCCTCATCTGGAGCATCCCCGTGAGCCTCCTCTATCACTATATATGTACCACCTCCTAGCAGCCCCTCCCCTCACCACTGGTGCATCACCCACCAGGATTCATACTCTATTATGGTCCCTACATCATCTAGCTCAGAGACATCCTCTCCATAGGATCTACCTCCTCTCCAACTACCTCCACTATAGGCCAAGTAAGTGTCCTCTCATCCCCATAATATCGGTAGATCACTAGCTCTCTAGGAAACCCTTGGTATAGCCCAAACTACCACATCACTCGAGCATATGGGAAATACTCTCACTCGATCCCATGTTGACCAACTAACCATCTCCCTCACCTTACCCAATGAAGTTACACCTCAGCCTCAGGCCATGCTGGACAATCCCTATATGATCTCCAAGTAACCTCCTCTACCCTGAGCCATGCAAAAGACTATGCATAATGATCAATCATGCCTACATAGGGATGGCTTTGACCCCTCTCCTGGTCTCACTACCATAGGATCCCATAGCCTATCTCCACATCCACAAGTTATGCCTGCATCATCCAAGGTAGTCCTTGTAGTTGATCCATAACAATATGCTACCATCCCCACACCTGTAGTAGAAAGCTACATCCCAAGCCTTTTCACCCATGGTAATGGATCTCATACAACTCATCATAAAGTTGTGCCAACAATATCGTACCCCAAGCCATCACTAACGACCTCTCTATGGTGAACTTCCCAAAAGGTTCCAAGGGAACCTGGCTCCTGACGAGTCTGGTAGCAACATGTTGGAGATAAGCATCATCAGTAAGGTATGTCTCATAGTCAGAACCTCTACCTCATACCATAGCTCCACTAGGATACCTCCGCTAGGCAAGTCTCGTACTACCTCATGCCAGTCCTCTCTAAAGTATCTCTACAAAATTGTATCTCTAAGATCTCGATGAGTAGATATAATCAGATGCCCCTCTATCGAAATATGCAAAATCTGGTAGATATCCTCTAACATCACTATCATCTCCCCAGTCGATAAGTGGAAGGTGTTGGTGCGAGGGTCCCATAGATCTATCAAAGTTGTCAGGTAGGCTCTATCTCCTAGCACTAGCTCTAACCATGTCACTTGCTTGAGACCAATGGTGTCAAGCCATTTCTAGTCATCCTCTATCATTAAGTCCCTAGTAGTCTAAAAAAGAGTCAAAAATTGATACCGACTCTTGATCACCTGATAGAGGCAAGCAAGCTTAACAAAAATACAACAAAAATGCATTAAAATTACCCAAAAATAGCAAAAATAACTCAAAAAATGGACCTTTTTTCCTAAAATTCATGGTCATCCCACCTAGGAATGGCCCCCAAATTGGTAGCCATCCCACCCAGGAATGACCCCTAAAATGCTAAAAAGGGCCTTCTTGGCCCCCAAAAACAAGCATAAAACATCATAAAAACACAAAAAAATGGAATAAAATTGCACAAAAACAAAAAATAAAGCACAAATTCCTACATACTATCACTACTGAGGTTCATTTACTGATATTTAGTGTGTTTTTTTGGAAAATGCAAAAATAATTACATTTCCAAGTTCAATAAAGTATAGGAGCAAATTCAGCCCTTACCCATCTCGCATCGGCTCCGTCGCTCATCGAGTCTTGAGGCTGGCTCATGGTGATTGTGGGATGGTCTTAGCAGTACTCCACTTCAAAAAATCAATCTCCTACTCCTCACCTCTCAGTTTTCCAAGTTAGAAGTGTGCAAATGAACTCATTTTTCCAAATTTGAGCTTAAAAAGGCCTAGAATGAGCATGGTCATCCTAGGGTGGGATGGTCAGAAAATTGGCCAACCATCCCACCCTAGGATGGCCATAAACTATGCAGCCATCCCACCCTAGGATGACCACCAAAAAACCCCACAAAAACAAATGAAAAAGCAAAGAAAATGGCCTAAAAACCACCAAAAATAGGTCAAAATTGATAAAATTCACAAAGGATCAAGATTGAACCCAAATTGTTCATGGATGAATTGAAAAGTCTCTACTTCAATCCCCAAGAAGGCCATTATGGTCAGACCACTCCATGGGAATGAGGTATTCAGTTCTTTTCTTCCATGAAATATCAACAAAACCATCAAAATCCTCACAAAATTGATAAATTTTACAATGGGTAAAGCTGAAGGTAATCCCAATCAAGTCATATTGGTCAAGTGACTCATCACTTTCATCATTGGTCATGCCCTCATCGACTCATCACTTGAGGGGGTAGTCATAATAATGAATTCATAATCAAAATCAACACTCAAACACTCAAAAGTGCAACTTGCATACATTCAAAAGAATCATTGCCAAAGATAAATTTCAAGCCTATGTTGGGGCAAATAATTCAGCACCAATTCAACAAAACAAAGTCTTGGTATCCTTGGAAGCCTCGGGATACGTATCCCAAAATAGGCTTATAATCCAAATAAGGAACCAAGACCAAGTATACCCTAAGCCCCTAAGACTGCCATTGTAGTGTGGTTGAAAGGTATACCAAAATCAAATCCTTCAATTATGTCAAAAGCAAGGATTCCAAGAATGTATGCTCTTTCCATAATGGAGGCATCTAAATTTGGTTAGGTTACTGAATAACCTTAATCATTTGATAGTTTAGTCATCTATTTTTGCTCCACGCTCTATTTCACACAATGCATCCCAAAAAGGGGCATCTGTAGACACTAAAATCATGTCAATCAAATTAGACTGCAATGATACACTCTTATCGACACCATATGGCCCCATTGGGCAACCCTCAAGGGTTAATTAGTGGTCCTAACCACTTTTGGGAAGGTTTACCCCACTTTTGGGAAGTTTTGGGCCATGTAGCCATGGTCGTCCCACCCTAGGATGACCATAGTTCATGGTCATCCCACCCAAGGATGGCCACCAAGCAACCATCCCTGGGTGGGATGACCATGGCCTAGACCCCTCAAAAAGTCAAGGGTGGGATAAATGGCAATCAAATTCTGCCATTTATCCCACCCAATGACTTATGATAGATTGAGAGCCTGTCTAAGCCATCACAACCTACAAATTGGAGGCCCAAATTGGAGGCCTCTTCCACCCAATGCATGGCAAGGGTTTTGACAAGTGGTGGCACCTACCTTGCATGCCCCAACTTGCCCCTTTGACCCTGTGGCCCTCTTGGGCTATAAATTGGAGTCTTTCCAACAAATTTCAGAGAGAGGTCTTTGCAAGAATTCACCACGAAGTGCTACCGAGATTCACTCTCCCCTTTTACCCGCGTATTTGCCCTTGGAATCTTCATCAATCGAAGGAGTTTCCAAGACATCCCCAAATACGCACATCCATTCCAAAACCCACCCATTTTTGTGAGTTAGATTACCAAATTTGATGACAACACCCCTAGGAGTATTCTAGACCAGATCCTAGAGGAATTGGTGGCAAAAACCACCTGGTTTGGTGGTCGTCCCCACCTGGGATGGTTAATAGTCCCAATTGGAACACCCAAGGATGGCCATGAATTGGCATACAATTTTGAGTCAATTTCAGTGTAGATCATTTCTAAATTAGTTTATATACATCATACTAGAATTTGGTGAAATTTGGAGCAATTTTGGACCTTCAATTAGGGTTTTTGTGATGATAGTCCCAATTGGAACACCTAGGGATGGCCATGGATTCTGCTTGCAATTTCATTTCAATTTTTGCATAGATCATTCCTAAAGTAGATAATATACATTATGCTAAGTTTTGGTATAATTTGGAGTAGTTTTGCATCATCTATTGCACTTTTTGTATTCAATATTGCATGCATTTCATTGATTTCATCTTAATCCACACATGCTATTAATCAATTTCAGTTTCTTGTGTGTAGATACAGGTATTCCAGCGCATGAGGAAGGAGCTAAATATTTGAATATGGATAGATCATCGCAGTGGTAGCAAAATCCCGCTCTTCAATCGTGAGTGCGAGGAAGACACTGAAAGCGCACCTTGAGTTTCTGAAAGGATTAGATCCTTTGGACATTGTAATGGATTGTATCAATTAAGAGCCCTCAAGGGGATGTTTTGTAACCATGTATTTGACAAATACATTAATATAAAGAGAACCCCCATTTCTTTCACTTATTTGTCATCTTTATGCTTACTTTAATGTCGCTTTTGAAGTGCTTAAATAGAACAATAGGTGCATTTCATTTCCCTTTGCTAGGTGCACCATTTTTTTTGCTCTACAAATACAAGGGGTGTTATAGTATATTACATTATTTAGGTGCATAGTAATGTACCACCTTGGGTACATTACTAGAGTAGGAATTTACTTTAGATTAAAGTTATGTATTTACTTCAACATGTAAAAAATGCACAAGTGTCAGAATGTGCAATGATGTAAATGTACATAGTCCACATGTACATGAGTCATAGGATAGAGTCAAAGGTAGAGTAAGGGCTAAGGAACCTATCTTCCTATATAAAGGCCTTATAGTGAGTGAAATAGAGAGGAGATAATATAGAGAGTGCATGGTATACATTGGAAGAGGAGTACAATGTAGTTCCTTTAAAAATAGTTTATGGAGTGTTCATATTGTAGACACCAAAACAACACCAATCCGATTATGTGACGACAAGCCGCGTTGACTGCTAGCCCCTAGGGCAGCCCCCAAGGTTAAAGGTCCTAACCACCCCACAACATTTGGAAGGTCGGAGTCAATTGGCACTTTATAACTGGACCCTCCCCACCCCGGGCTTACAACCAGTGTTTTTCACAAATCCTCTTATCCCACTCCCTACAACTCCTCCACCCTCCATGGGAGGATGGTTTTTTATTTCTCCCCAAACGCTCACAAAATCACAACCCACCCAAAAATAGCAATACTTCCACACGCCTTTCCAATTCTTGGCATCCAATCATTTGGGTCACAAATCCTTATTATCCCACTCCCTAACACTACCTTCCGTACCACTCCATGGGAGATGGATTTTCGAGAATTTCATCCCCAACGTGTCGCAAAAAGGGTCACAACCCACCCAAAAATAGCAATAACATTGTTGAACGAAGGTGCCTTTGCGCCTAATATTCTTGGCATCCAAGATAGATGTTGGGGTCACAAATCCTCATTATCCCACTCCCTAACAAGGCTACCATAGCCAGACCACTCCACGGGAGGATGAATTTTCAAGAATTTCATCCCCAAACGTCATCACAAAAAGGGTCACAACCCACCCAAAAATAGCAATAACATTGCCGAACGAAGGCACCTTTGTGCCTGACATTATTGGAATCCAAAACAGATGTTGGGGTCACAAATTTTCACTATCCTACTCCCTAATAGCTACCATACCGAACCCTCCCGAGGATGGTTTTTTGACAATTTCAGCTCCAAAATGCGTCATAAAAAAGGGTTCAAACCCACCAAAAATAGGTCAAATGTTTAGAACCTGCATAGGCATTCAACAAAAACAATCCAAGCATCCTTACCTAAGTCATCTTGGGTCAAGCGACTCATATATTTTCTCATGTCGGTCATTCCCTCATCGATTCTTCGCGTGAGGGGGTAGTCACACTTAGTCACCAATCAACAAAAGCACACCCAATCAAGGAAATGGTACACATTCAAAGGATCATTGACAAATACAATCACGCCCTTGCTTGGGGCAGCAAACAACCAATAATCACAAGTTGATCAAACACTTGGAATTCTAGAATCATGAACTCAAGGTTCCCACAAACAAAAGTTTGCCCTTTGCCTATTCTTATCGAACAATGTCCAAGATCAAGTAACACCTCACCCAAAAATGTTAACACTTGAATTAAGCTCCTTAGCTCGTCAAGCAAGGATTCTAGAATGCTTGCCCTTTCCATACTTGGGGCATCAAGAGTTGGTTAGTTACTAAGAAACCCTAATAATTAGTGCTTTGTTATCTATTTTTGCTTACCTCGCCATGCATATCCATCCCAAAAGGCATCTCAGACACCAAAAACACCAATCTGATTATGTGATGACCAGCTCATCAAATTGACATGCATAGCCCCTAGGTAGACCCCAAGTTAAACTGTCCTAACCACTCCCACAACAATTTGGAAGTCGAGGTCAATTTGGCACCTTTTTATCCTTGTCTCCCTTCGTCCCACCCCGGGATGATTACAAATTGTATTCATACCACCCCGATATGATTATCGCATTCGTCCCTCAATATTTATGGAAAATTCAAACCTCGATAGGTCCACCACTTAACTACAACTTCAGGACATGCAATTGTGAGGGACGGCTTCAAATAAGAGAGAGAGAGAGACTTTAGTCATGCATACCTTGATTTTGGAGGCCTCATGCAAGGAGACTCTAAATCAGGGAAGAATATTTTCTCCCAAAATAGGACAAGCAACTCAAGTGGCCTCTCGCATCACATTCAAAGAGGGAGACCCTAGTCTATAAATTGGTGAGTATTCTCACCCCAAAAAGAGAACAGATCAAGAGCATTTAGAGCAATAAGTCTCGAATTACATCCTCACCCATCATTTGTCTTTTACATCCTTGATCTCTCTTTTGGAAGGGAGTTATTAGTGATTATTAGCATCTAGACCCAAACCCAAAATTTGGACACAATACCCCACCAATTTTTCCACAACCCCATAAGAGTTTTGGACCCATCCCAAGTGGATTGGTTCATCCCAACGGTGGCTCCTCCCGGCGCCCCCACACTATTGTAGTTCTAATCGCCCCACCCTAGAGTGATTAGAAATTTGTGGTAGATTTCCTTGATTTTTATTTTGCATATGATTCTAGGTTACTTACATATGCTGCTATTTAAATTTCATGTGATTCTGACAATTTTTGGCTATGATTTTATCATTTCTCGCTCTCATTAACATACAGGAAGTGTCATCAGATACAGGGCAATCGAGGCCAAACTAGCCAAATATGACCATCTGGGTCATCCCAAAATTCCCCATTTTACCTAACCCTAACTTTGCAGACATTTTGGAGGCTTATGGACTAGACATTTAAGAGGTGCTTTATGTTTGCTCCTATCGTCTCCCCGAGTGATTAGAATTTGTGCAAGATTTCTTCTGTTCCTTTTTTCTTCCTAGTAATGTTTTATTTCTTTTTCAAATTTTCATCTCATTCTGATATGTTTCATTATCATTTTTTTTTATGCATGCCCCCGTAGCCTTGGGGATCACATTTTCTCTCCATCCCTGCTACTACCGTTTCTATTTCTCTAAATGTAGGATCTCAACACCGAGGCAGCAAAGAACCATAGACATATTCACCAAGCGCTACGTTTTGTCCCCCTTTTCAATGTGGGCACGTGGAAGATCTCAAAGGGGAATATATCATTCATGGTGTAATAAAATATTCCATACTCCTACCCCCAAAGTAGAAACATATTGTAACCTTATTTGGAGCAATTAATAAAATAAAGGCCACACTTTTACACTTGCTTTTAATCTCTTTCGTTCTTGGTTTTCCTTCTTTTCATGCATTCTCATTCGTAGGACTTAGCATTGCATTTTCCCTTCTATTTTGCTTTTGTATCCTCATGCTTTCATGTCCTCCATTATACTACATTGTACTATTTTTGTAAGCTTTCATTAATGGTATATTTTTGAGTTATTGCATAAGTTTATCTCTTTATTTTCCTGCATATTATAGTGTCATTATCATATATATATATATATATATATATATATATATATATATATATATATATATATATATATTGTAGCTTTCTTAAATTACATCTTGTGGTTGCAATTCCTATATCATATAATCATAGAAAGCTAAAAAAGGCCTCATTTTATCTGCTCTTAGAGCACTAGCTACATTCACTTGGAAAATTTGCTTCTAACAAAGACCTAGAGGTATGCAACTAGAAATTCATTATCAAATCTTTTGTTGATATTATATTCCTACTACCAGAAGGAAAGACATACAAGGACAAACATGGTCACCCCTCTCATCATATTACCTATGAACTGGGATAATGTATACCCCCTGCGACCCCAAGATCACTAGCTATATGGGAAAAGCTCCCAAAGTTGGTTCTAGGAATAGTACCAAAATACATTTGTGAGGGTTCAAGATCTCTATTCAAACATTTACAAGAGATGGTATTTCTTTACCAAATTCATAACATCATGGAGTAAAATGTGGTACTATGATTTGATATGGTAAGATTGTTAGTAGCATCCCTCAAAGGGAAATCCCATCAAAGATATGAATTGCTTTTCCCATACTCAATTATACATTGGGACCAATTTGCCACTATTATCATGGATAGGTCTGAAAATGTGATAAAATAAGCAATTACTCAATCTAAGGAGGATTAAATATAAGTAAAATATTTATACCCTACTATATCCCAATCTAGCCCTACCTCATAAATGGTAATTTATCTTGAAAATGATACATATATTGAAGAACAAACTTCCCCACAATGAAAATACTTTAGGGATAAGCCCTATAAATATCAACCAAAGTGATGTAAGCAGTAGTCCAAAAAGGACTTGTAAGGCAGATCCTAGCATCTTAGACCCATTCATGACCCCCAAATTGCTAATATAAAGCCAGTCAAAATCTTGAATCAAATGAAATAGCAAATGAATCAGATTTAGATATTTGGCTAAGTGGCCTTAGAGACCTATAGTAAATGGTCAATATAGAATTATCTAGCGATCCAAAATTTTAGTTCTCAATAAGACAATAAATTAGTGCCTCTCTCATTATAATGACTGCATGTCCATATTCACAACTATAGGGGCAACTTAAATAGTCTATCTGAACTGGGAAATACATAGCAAAGTTGATAAAAAATATCATCAAGATGATGTGGCTAATGTTGTATTAGATATACATAGATATTCGACTCATTTGTTGACAAAATTACTACTACGAAAGTAGATTTGAATAAATAGCTAGTATTAAAGAATGAGAAATATAGGCTTTTCCCACATAATAGAATAGAATAAATAAAAACTAAAATTGGTACCCTGGCATTTTTCAAGCTTACCAAATAACCAGTGTGGGTTGAACATAATGATATCCCATACTTTGAACTCCCTGTCTCTCTCTATCTATATATACACAAATGCAAAAGTTTATGCATATTAATCATTAAAAAAAGAATAAAAATAATAATACTTGAATTATGATCACGATATTTGAGTTGTAACAATTAAGGTAACATTGACTTGTTATATAAAACATAAACGAACAAAAGAAATAGAATATACTAATATAAGGATTCCACTAGAGTATAATATTTTAAATTCATCCAATCACAAATCAAAGCACATAGGTCGAGTGGTCTCGTTAGTCGAGAAATAATAAAAGGTATCTATTTCAAAGCAAGATGTATTATGAGTAAATAAAATGGGAGTGTCACTAAAGGCATCTATTCATTGACAAAATTGTTTCATCTCACACCAAAATCCATCACTAAAAATCAAACGATAAATCATAGTCAAAATTTCAAAGTTTCCTGATAGGAAATCCAATGGTAGCCATGGAATATAGCAGAGAGAACAAGATTGTTTTTACACCATTAAGGCCTATTGCAAATAAGATGAAGTGGGTCCAAGCCATAATGATTTAATCCTTAAATTGTATAGAGGATGAACCTGAGAAAGTTACAAACCCAAGGTTAATAAGGAATGAAAGGGTGCTCATAGATGAGGCCTACCAAAGACACCTAGAGGCTAAGGAATAATCCTTTGCAATAAATATCTGGACTAGCTGCCTTGCCTAATACCTCCTCCCACAAGTCCACCTATATTATAAGATAGTGTAATCATGTGTAGGATACTATGACTCTCATTTGAAGATTATTTTTGTACCTCATGATGGTGCGTTTTAGGTATTTATATTCAAGGAAGTCATTTAGCAAATGCTATAACTATGAAAGAGTTTCAAGATAAATCTAGAAATTGTATATCTATATTATTTGAAGATTAAAGATAATTTAAGGAGTGAATTCAACAAATTCAAAGAAACCATGCCAGATTTTCCCTTAAAGAGAGAAATATTTGCATTTTTAGAGAGAACAATAGACTGATATTTTCTAGAGGAAGGAACCATGATCCTTATTTGTAGTTTCAGTAGATCAATATTTATATTTCCAATATATGTAACTAATAGAGTGGCATGTATTAAAATTCTAAGACAAGCAAATCTTGTAGATTCAACCTATATAAGTGGATAAAGTAAACTAGTATTTTGTAAAATCCCATACCAACTAGAGACTATAGCTCAAGAGAAGAGTGGCTAAAGAACTATAAATAATTTTGAAGAAGTTAGGGTTAGAATTTTTGGGGGATACCTGGAGTTATGACCATGATAAAAAATTTGTTGTATGGCTAAAAAGTGCTCATATTTCTAGGAAACTTGAACATGCGCCTAGGCCTAACCTCAAAAATTTTAGAAGCATACAACAAGGAACTCTCTTACCACTCAAAAGGTAGATTTTATTACAATGAGAGCCCCAAAATAAATTATATGAAAGTTTTCATAAAAATATGAAAGCATTTGACCCTACTCTTCCAATCAACATCTCCAGGTAAGAGGTATTAAGGAACCTAAAGTGGAGCATTAACAAAATCAAAGCATGACAGAGGTTCCATTAGGAGATTGATAAAATTGAGTCACCTTTTGGAAGCTTGGATCTAAATGAGGGTGGAATATTTAGCTTGTGTTATGATTATGAGCACCAAGAAGAAATCTCAGGAAAAAACATAAGGATGAAGCTACGAATATATGCCCAACTCAATAAAGAGAGACTACAATGGCTTCACGAGATCATATAAATAAGGATATAAGGTAGAAGAGAATAAAAAAAAATTAAACCATGCCAAAAAAGAGAAAAATAATAATTCAGCCAAAATCATCATTAGAGGAAGAGAGACATTAGGTCTTACCTCTAAATAGTTCCCCTTAAATGCAAAAACAAATAGTTGAATTAAGCAATCAGGTAAAGGAGGAAGTGCCAATAGAGGAAGATATTGTAGTAGCATTAATAACCATATCGGACCAAATGACTAACCCAATATAAATAGGAAGTAAGCAAATAAATGGACCTCCAATAGCTTCTTCAATTCTTATTGAGGAATATGTAGCAATTGGAGAGGTATCCAACTCATCTATGGAGGTCCCAAATATAATAATAGTGGTATTTGATAGCCCTATGAGTTCAACTCATGTCATGATAGGCTAGGAAAATATAACCCCATGACCTTCAAATGACATACCATTCATTCCATCAGTCTCCATTCATCAAATATCAAATTGCCTCCCTACGACCTTAGGTATCACAAGATATGCAACAACAAGCAGAAAAAATCAATCAGTAAAAGCAAGCATTATTTTTAAAATTTCCAACCATGGTCCAATTAAATTTCTACTTTTCTCCTCAAAATATATTTCTATTAATCTCAATAAAAGATCCATTGGCAACAAATATTGAAGACGAGATGACAAAGCAAGATTAGCAAGTGGTGACAGAGGGACTTGATTTGAGAAATATGTAAATCAAAGATCAGATACAATTTATTTAGGAAGCAAAAAAATAGTTGCTTATAACTATGATACCTTAAAGTTAAAAGTTAAAGATAAGAGAATCTTGAAATGATAAAGAGGACTTTAAATGATTCCCAAGCAAAATCAAATGCACTCCAAAAATAGGTAAATAAACTAATAGATTAATTAAGGAGATAGACCATAGAACCTCTTACAAAAACAAAAGAACAAATTGAGAGGCTCTAAAAAGAACTAATCGAACAAGATGTTGGTTTCTATTAGGAGAAAAGAGATTAAGAAGAATATGGAAAAACTCAAGTGAAGGGATAAGGTCGAGAAACATCAAAATATTGAAGATTTGATAAAACAAATTAATTACATTTATTAGGATGAGATCGTTAGTATGACTAATTCACTTTTCTAGATATTCAAGTTTGTCAAGGTAGCCACTAAACTGAATATGCAAGTGAAATAAAAATTGAATCTAGTTTAGTTGAGGCCTCTATGAAGATAGCCTAAGCTAAAATTTACCAAGAAAGGTTAGCCATAGGAATTCATAACAAAAGTTTAACAATATATAGAGTAATTATTTTAATTCACAATGAGAGAGTCGTACATGTGTGTGACTCAATTTTTTACCTTAAACATTGTTATTACATGGTTCAAAGGCAATTACTAGGAAGTTACAAGGAGATTAATTTACCTTTAAAAAATGGGTACAAATCCATAAAACTACAAAATATCATGGGTGCAATAAAACCTATACTAGAATTAAAGACTCAAGCATATCTAGTTGTAGAAGTGTAGGAAACCTTCTAATAAATGTTCAAATTGATCTCGACACAATCGACGATCACTTCAAAATTATCCAATGCTCGTCAAAGGAGGAATGGGAAAAAGTTAAGCAAGCACTAGAAAAGTTGTCATCCTTACAAATTTGTTTTTTTTTTTCTTTCTTGTGTTTTATTTTATAGGTATTGTAAAAATTTTGACCTCGTCCTCAAGTATAAAGGTAATTTTAAAGATTAATTTACCTTTAAAAATGGGTAAGAATCCATAAAACTATAAAACATCATGGGTGCAATCAAACCTATACTAGAGTTAAAGACTCAAGCATATCTGGTTGTAAAAGTGTAGGAAACCTTCTAAAAAATGTTCAAATTGCGCTCGACACAACCTACGATCACTTCAAAATGATCCAATGCCTGTCAAAGGAGGAATGGACAAAACTTAAGCAAGCACTAGAAAAGTTGCCATTATTATAATTTTGTTTTGTTTTTTTTTTCTTTCTTGTATTTTGTTTTATAAGTATTGTAAAATTTTTGACCTCATACCCAAGGATAAAGGCAATAGTTAAGGGTTCTCCTTTAGGAAAGCAAGAAGTCCCTTGTGAGCCATCGAATTCATAGTGACTTCTCACTAATAGAAATTTTCTTCACAAAAAAAGCTAAGAGAGACTCATGAGAAGCACACAAATTTTATTTAGAGGTAGCTACAATTTTATGAAAGTCTTGAATGGATGAAAATAGCCAAATTTCAAAGCGTGTGTATGAGAGTTAAGTAAAGAGGGAGTATGATAATCAAGAATTTTAAGAATACCTAAGGAGTGGAAGGAAGAAAGTTCCAACAAGCAGAATTCTTAGAGTTGTATGAAAATTGAAAATTCCCTAGGTTACTCCTGATAGTGAAGGTTATTGAAGATCCTCATAGGGACTAGCAAAAAGAATTTTAGAGAAGCAAGTGGAAGCACATCAACATATGAATATATTAAGTGCATGCCAAAATTTAAAGCTATCACCAACATCAAATATGAACTAAATTAAGTTCGACAAATAGAGGTAAGGGTTCACACGATCCTAGGAATGGTAGGTGATGAGTTAATATTTTATTTTTATAAAAGTATGGACTACCTACCAATGTCATATCAATTGAGCAGATCAAAAAGTTATCAAAAATAGGTATGATGACTATAGTAATGCATTTGACAACACTAAAGATCGAGAATACCACCAATCAATTTTTAGAATCCCCAAAATAGGTAGTTGAGATTATTAGAACATCCTATTAATTTTGGAGGGAAACTACCTTCAATTGTAATATACATAGTAGTTTGGTATTGTAAAGGATCAACAAGTTTTTAAAGTTTTCCTTCCATTTATCTTCGTATAGCAGTTTGTAAAATTATGAGTGGTCTTGTGGGCAATCAAACCCCTAATTTTAGCATAATATTTTGTAATACATTTTGCTTGCATATATATTTGCTTCATCCTTGAATGTAAGACACCCAAATTCATAGCCACACCAAGTATGGACAAGTTTTCTAATTGGACCATTTGGTATTAGTCCATATTGTTTAATTCAATATTAGACAATTTAGCATTTAGGTAAAAAAGGATTGGTCTTTGTGGTATCAACAATCCGTACTTTATCCCTCATCCTTATCAATTATAACTACATGAGCATTTAAGCCTTGGAGGCCCTCTCACTGAGTCTTTTATACTATTATTTCAACTTCTTCTCTATAGTAGTGAGGATATAAAATACCTAGGTGACATCTGCCTCGCTAAAATTCCATACAAAGACCAAGGTTGGCCTAGCAATTATGGTACTTTTGGGGGTGCACCTATAAAATCAACTCCTTGGGATGGGCTACTGGGCATCATCACCTATAGGAATTACCTCGCCTATGAAGAAAGTTATGTAATACATGTAAAAGTGGATGGAAGAGCAAGTAGAGTGAACCATGTCATGATGGTAGGGAATGGTGTGGTAGTGAGGGGCTCGTAGATGTGGAAGTGGTTTCCATTATGAAAAATAGGCCAAAACATAAGGTTTAGAGTAGAATATGAGAAAATGTGAGGATTTACCTTTTTTTAGAAAAGGAGTGACTCACTCATTATTTTGGAGCAATTGGATTGAAAAAAAAGGAGGGATTTGCTCACTTTAGGTGCTCTTAAAAATTTTCTACAAGAAACCATTTTCTTGGAATAATCAAGTGATTATCTTGTAAAATTTCAATGATTTCCTCAAAATGGGGGCTAGGCAATTAAGGAATGTCTAAGTAGTTCACTTGTAGGATTTGAATGATCCACTTATCAAATTTAAATGATTTTCTTGTTGTCTTGGATATAGAATTTGGTTGAATAATTTATTTGTTAATGGCTTGAGGGGTTCACTTATACTTTAGATGGGTTTTGATTTCAAAAAGATAAATCAATCTAGTACCAGTGGATGGGGAGCTTCCATGAAGCTTCTACCTAACTAGAATTACTTCATGCATTAGTTTATTTTAATGGGTGTAGTGTGTGAGGAGTGAGCAACATATTTCTATCATGTGTAACATGTCTAAAAGTGAAGCTCTTTTGGCCCCCTAAGGGGTTTTGTATAGAGCCCAAGTAGCACCACTAATGGTCAATTTTCCCTTAACACTGGTTGTCATGTGGCAACCCTAAGGGTGACCAATTCACTTGTTTATAGAAAGCACTTCATTTACTTTTAGAGAGCATTTCATTCTTTTTAAGCATAAAATTCATCACTTACAATGATATTAAAGTGTGTGTTGTGGTGATATGTCGATAGGGGGAATAAAATGAAAATTTGAGAAACAATCGAGGGAATTATTAGAGGAAAGGGAAAGAAATAAATGAGGCTCATAGAAATAATAAAAAAGAGAATATTCACTAAAATAGGGGTCACTACTATATGTACATACATACTCTTTTGTCTAGATTTGTTGTCACTAAATTAAGAGAAGATTTTACCCCATTACAAAAATAAGCAAACATTAATCCTTATATGGATGTAAGTTTATAGGTATTTGTACATGTTACCTTAACAATTTGGCAAGTTTTACTCTGTAAGGAGTCAAATTTTTGGTGTACCCTTAGTTTTTCTTTATCCTCATCCCATATGAATATGAAACCCCCTTATTTATACTTTGTTGTTGGTTTTCCTTTATCCTATAATATTTAGATGATTTCCTAATATTGCATGATCTTCATGAAGGTGTTCTCTCTCTCCTATTATAGAGATATGGGTACATTTAACCTTACATGCAATGGGCTTAGCATAGATGTCCTCCAATTTGATCTATTGTGATATTTAGAGGTAAGGGAGCTCTAAATTAATTGGAGGTACATCCTCCTTATCATAGACTAGTTGTAAGAGGATGGTCTAGTGGGTGCTTTTGGTGTTACTCTATCTACACATAAGGCCTTATACAACTTATGTTAGTCCCTTTATGACTTTGAAATAGTTCCTTTTAATATTATCATGATGTTCTTATTAGTCAATTCATCCATTTTGTCACCTTGATGGTAGTAATTGGATGTCATCTTGAGTAAGAACATGTATTTTAGAGTAGCATGTTGGCTCGTCCCTTTGAAGTAGGAGGTATTATATTTTACTATGGCAGTAGGTGCTCTAAACATAGTGATGACATCTTCTACAAAATAAAGTATTGTTTTCAAATTAGTCGCTTTGGTTTGGATTGCTTTAACCTATTTTGCCAAATATTCTAGAGTGGTGAGGATCCATCAAAATTCTACACTTAATAGCAGGTTGATACCTATGAAACTGAGTCCCTATTACTGAAAAGGTTTAGTCATAATGATAGGCTTATAAGAATATTTAAGCTCTTCTTTCCCTTAGTTTCAACATCTAGTAAGAATTACAATCTTTGACCCATTGTTATAAATTGATAAAAATGGTAAGCTAATAGTATCTAGATCTCAAGATCTTATGAGTTGTTAGTGCAGATAATTTTCCTCCATTTAAAATATTGATTGATCAGGTCCCCTTTATTTTCATCTTCTATGCAACATAGTAAGATGTCATCATATCCTTTTCTAAACTATAATTACACAAATTGATATGATCATAAAGATCCACACCCCTTTTTGCTTGAAATCACACTCATAATTAGGGGATGGCTTATTATGTCTAAGATCCTACACTATTTTGAATATTGAGACTTGAATTTGAGATGCAAATTGATACAAATAGATGTAGGCATATAAAAAACTATTCTACATGAAATTTTACTTTGAATACCTAAAAAAGTGATCAAATGTCTTTTTATTTTGGGCAAGAATCCAAGGAGAATGTGTGAACAAGCAATATTATCCTAATATAGAACTACATGTGTCCTAGTGTTGAATATGCAACCAAGATCTATCTTCTTTTTGTCAATTTGCAAAATAAATCAATTTCCTACCTGCTTCATAAAAAAATCTTTACATAATACAATAGGAGATTACAAATAAAAAATTCTTTACATAATACAATAGGAGATTACTAATAAAAAATCTAATTCTTTACATAATACTTTTTATCTATCAAATACTTGATAATATTTGAAATAAGATATAGAAATACCCCTTGACAAATTACCTTTAAAACTTTTAATTCTATTTGGATAGATATCAACACCATAATTATCTAAACCTTGGTTCCTTTTTATAGATATGTTAGCATTTCCAAGATGCTAACATTTTCAATATTAGATGAATGGAAAAAAATATCATTGCTTATCCAATATGTATATTTATTTATCTTGGAAATGCCAATAATAATCTATGAATCTCCTTCAATTGAGATATATAATCATTTTCTAATAAAAATGCTAATTCTCAATAAAAAATGAATTAGCCTTTGCATAGTTATTTGTTGAAGTTCTAGAAGATTCTAAATAGGTGATCAGACTTTTTATTCATAGGGTTTTATTTGTAATGATCAAAAAAATTAATTTTGGTGGTTTTAATTTCCATACGTTTCTATTTTTCCATGGATCACCATAGATTATTTATATTACCTCCATTACCCTAGATCACTTGTATATTTGTATTCAAATTGTATAGCAAGGAACTGAGATAAATTACATTAAGCACCATCCTTATTAGCATTTTGTAAGGGAGGCTATAATATAAATCAAAACATGAAAACAATTCATAAATTTTTAAAACTTCTATTATTCCTTTCAATCTATAGATTTCAAGAGATAATAGAAAGACCTATACAACATACAATTCTTAATGTATTAGTTGAAACTCAATAAATTTATTTCTTAATGTAGCCATATGTGGTGGAATAAAAAGACAATGAAGAAGTCTATCATATAATCTTTCTAGCTCCTCATATAAACCACATATAAAAGGTTTATGACATCATATTATTTAAAAAGTATCATCATAAGGATTTTATTTTTGACTAGTATGTAAAGTAATGATGAGGGCTTAGAGAAGGTTCCAGTAATCATATATTAGTCAAGGTAATCCCTTGGTAATATGGAATTCTAATTGCTCCATAATTATATCTTAACTTCATTTAAAATCCACCACCTTTTAAGATATTCTAAATCAACTCATCCTTCAATAAAAAAAAGGTAAGTTGTTGATATATGTTTAGAGCAAATCTATTATTTATTTGAGATCCCAACCTTTGATTAGGTTACTAATAAAAGTCCAAGATTTAGAATAATTTATACACTTTTAATTTTTGAACCTATATAAGGAAAAGAGGCATAAAAAAATGACTGTCATCTTTTAATAGAAATGATAGGATACAAATTCAACTAATCATTGGTCCAAAAATATTCAAAATATTTTTTTATTATTACAAACTATAAGATATGAATTTTCATGTTGTTGATCCCCTAGGAAGGGTTAATTTCTTTTAAAAATTTCTTGCATATACAAATCACATGTAGTTTTAATCCCAATTTTACCAAATCCTTTATATTTGAATTGGCACCAAGAATATTTTTCTCTCATGTCGAACTCATAATCCTATAATTTCAATAGCATTTTCCTCCAATATTTATTCCTATGCAAACAGGATACCATTTTTAAATAAAAATCATAATTTCTCTTCTCAAATTTTAAATTCTCAAACAATTTTAAATTTCAAATCTTCTTATATGTCCCAATTAATCAATCAATAATTCAATTATTCAAATATTTAATCAATTCAATTTCATATCCTTCAATCATTAAATTAATTCATCATTCATCAATTCAATTTTTCCTTCTTATATCTCTCAAAAAATTTAATTATCAATTTAGTTTCTCCCTTCCAATTATAAATTTAATTCATTTCCATTATTAATCATTAATTCAATTTATGAAATCAAATTTTTAATCAATTCTCCAATAAAATATCCAGAAGTTCAAAACATGTCCAAAGTTTTCTAGATGCATCAGTTCTTTTTGATGGAATAAAAATTTAATCAAATGTTTTTTGTCCCCCCCCCCCCCCCCCCCCCCCCCCCCCCCCCCCCCCCCCCCCCCCCCCCCCCCCCCCCCCCCCCCCCCCCCCCCCCCCCCCCCCCCCCCCCCCCCCCCCCCCCCCCCCCCCCCCCCCCCCCCCCCCCCCCCCCCCCCCCCCCCCCCCCCCCCCCCCCCCCCCCCCCCCCCCCCCCCCCCCCCCCCCCCCCCCCCCCCCCCCCCCCCCCCCCCCCCCCCCCCCCCCCCCCCCCCCCCCCCCCCCCCCCCCCCCCCCCCCCCCCCCCCCCCCCCCCCCCCCCCCCCCCCCCCCCCCCCCCCCCCCCCCCCCCCCCCCCCCCCCCCCCCCCCCCCCCCCCCCCCCCCCCCCCCCCCCCCCCCCCCCCCCCCCCCCCCCCCCCGCCCCCGCGCCCCCCCCCCCCCCCCCCCCCCCCCCCCCCCCCCCCCCCCCCGCCCCCGCCCCCCCCCCCCCCCCCCCCCCCCCGCCCCCCCCCCCCCCCCCCCGCCCCCCGCCCCCCCCCCCCCCCCCCCCCCCCCCCCCCCCCCCCCCCCCCCCCCCCCCCCCCCCCCCCCCCCCCCCCCCCCCCCCCCCCCCCCCCCCCCCCCCCCCCCCCCCCCCCCCCCCCCCCCCCCCCCCCCCCCCCCCCCCCCCCCCCCCCCGCCCCCCCCCCCCCCCCCCCCCCCCGCCCCGCGCCCCCCCCCCCCCCGCCGCCCCCCCCCCCCCCCCCCCCCCCCCCCCCCCCCCCCCCCCCCCCCCCCCCCCCCCCCCGGGGTCGGCCCGTTCCCCCCCCCCCCCCCCCCGCCCGGGGGGGGGGGGGGGGGGGGCGGGGCGGCGCGGGGGGCCCCGCGGGCGCGCCCGCCCCCCCCCCCGCGCCCGCGCCCCCCCCCCCCCCCCCGCCCCCCCCCCCCCCCCCCCCCCCCGCCCCCCCGCCCCCCCCCCCCCCCCCCCCCCCCCCCCCCCCCCCCCCCCCCCCCCCCCCCCCCCCCCCCGGCCCCCCCCCGCCCGCGGCCCCCCCCCCCCCCCCCCCCCCCCCCGCCCCCCCCCCCCCCCCCCCCCCCCCCCCCCCCCCCCCCCCCCGCGCCCGCCCCCCCCCCCCCCCCCCCCCCCGGCGCCCCCCCCCCCGCGGGGGGGGGGGGGGCGGGCCGGCCGGGGGCGGGCGGGGGGGCGCCCGCCCGCGCCCCGGGCGCCGCCGGCGGCCCCCCGGCCGCGCCGCGGCCCCGCCGGCGCCGCCCCCCCCCCCCGCCCCCCCCCCCCGCCCCGCGCGGCCCCCCCGGCCCCCCCCCCCCCCCCCCCCCCCCCCCCCCCCCCCCCCCCCCCCCCCCCCCCCCCCCCCCCCCCCCCCCCCCCCCCCCCCCCCCCCCGCCCCCCGCCGCCCCCCCCCCCCCCCCCCCCCCCCGCCCCGCGCGCCGGGCGGGGGGGGCGGGGCGGGGCGGGGCGCGGGCCGCGGGCGCGGGGCGGCGGGGCGGGGGGGCGCGGGGCGGGCGGGGGCGCGGGGCCCGGCGGGCGGGGGGCGGGGGGGGCGGGGCGCGGCGGCGCGGGGGCCGCCCCGCGGGGCCGCGGCGCGCGCCCGCGCGCGGGGCCGGCGGGGGGGGGGGGGGGGGGGGGGGGGGGGGGGCGGGCGGGGGCGGCGGGGGGGGGGGGCGGGGGGGGGGGGGCGGGGGGGGGGGGGGCCGCCCGCGGGGGGGGGGCGGGCGGGGCGGCGGGGCGGGCGGGCGGGGGGGGGGGGGGGGGGCGGGGGGGGGGGGGGGGGGCGGCGGGGGGGGCGGCGGGGGGGGGCGGGGGCGCGGGGCGGCGCGGCGGCCGCGCCGCCCGGGGCGCGCGCCCGCCCGGGCGCGGGCGGGGCGGCGCCGCGCGGCGCGCGGGGGGCGGGGGGGCGGGGCGGCGGGCGCGCCGGGGCGCGGGGGGGGGCGGGGGGGGGCGCGCGGGGCGCCGCGGCGGGGCGCCGCGCGGGGCGGGGGCGGGGGGCGCGGGGGCCGCCCCCCCCCCCCCCCCCCCCCCCCCCCGGCCCCCCCCCCCCCCCCCCCGCCCCCCCCCCGCCCGCCCCCCCCCCCCCCCCCCGCCCGCCGCCCCCCCCGCCGCGCGGGCCCCCGCGCGCGGGCGCGCGCGGGCGCGGGGCCGCGGGCCGGGCGCCGGCCGCCGGCGGCCCGCGCCCCCCCCCCCCCCCCCCCCCCCGGGCGGGGCGCGGCGGCCCGGGCGGCCGCCGCGCCGGCCCGGGCCGCGCCGGCCGGCGCCCGCCCCCGCGGCCGCGCCCGCCCCCCCCCCGCCCCCCCGCCCCCCCGCCCGGCCGGCCGCGGCGCCCCGCGCCCCGGCCGCCCCCCCCCCCCCCCCCCGCCCCGCCGCGCCCGCCCCGCCCCCCCCGCCGCCCCGGCCCCGCCCCGCCGCGCCCCCCGCCCGGGGGCGGCGGGCGGCGGGGGCGGCGGCGCCGCCCCGGGGCCGCCGGCCGCCGCGCGCCCCCCGCGCCCCCCCCCCCCCCCCCCCGCGCCCCGCGGGGGCGGGCGGCGGGCGGCGGCGGGCCCCGCCCCCGCCCCCCCCCCCCCGCGGGCCCCCCCCGCGCGGCGGGGGCGGGGGCGCCCGCCCCCCCCCCCCCCCCCCCGCGCCCGCCCGCGCGCCGCGCCGCGCCCCCCCCCGCGGCCCCCCCCCCGCGGCCCCCCCCGGCCCCCCCCCGCGCCGCCCGCCCGCCGCCGCGCCGCCCCCCGCCGCGCCCCCCCCGCGCCGGGCGGCGGCGGGGGCGCCCGCGGGCCCCGCCGCCGCGCCCCGCGCGCCGCGCGCGGCCCCCGGCCCCGCCGCGGGCGGGCCGCGGCGGCCGCCCCCGCCGCCCGCGGGCGCGCGGCGGCGCCGGCCCGGGCGCCGGCCGCGCCCCGGCGGGGGGGCGGGGGGCGCCCGCGCCGCGCGCGGGCGCGCCGGGCCGCGCGGGGCGGGCGGGGGGGGGGGGGGCGGAGGGAATTCCTTCCCTAACGCATCTCTTTATTTAAGTTTATAATCCCTCTTTTTTCCCTTTTGTTTTCTAATATATTTTTGTTGTCGGTATTATGCTCTTCACTTGCACATAATGTGATTTGGTAAACCAAAAAGCTTGCAGCAGTAGGAGTATTCTCAACACTTGCACATATGTGATCTAGTGAATGAAAAACTAGTTTACATTTTTAGAGTACTACTTCACCATTTTCTTTTTTAATTAATGAAACCATTGAGGATGCCAAATATCGATTCAAGGAAAACAGAGATGGGTTGCATGAAAGCAACTAATGGATCCCCATTAGTGAAGTTGGAAATTACGAATGTCCAGGAAGGTGTAGATGAGATGGAGAAGAGGTCTAATTTGTCTATTCATGTGATTTTGATCGACTCTTGCTATATTCAAGCAAGGGGATACCAAAAACTAAAGCACTAAAGGTAAGTTCCAAATTTCTACTTATTCTAATGTCTAATTTCTTTTTTTTTCTAATGAATAAGATAGGGAGAACATTTTTCAAGGGGGCCATAATTTTTTGATAGGGCGGGGCTCTTCATTAAGCCCTGGCATACCAATTTCAAATATGAGGAATAAATACCATCAACTTCCCCTATTTAGATTCATTTATTTGGTATTCCGATAGAATACTGGCATCCAAAGATATTCACAATAATTAGAAATTCTTTAGGAGTCTTCATGATGAGTTATGATGGCACCCAACACTTAGAGCATATGATTTATGCAAGGATTTGTGTTTTATTGATTTTGAAAAATCACTTCCAAAGAATATTACTTTACAATATGGGGAAGAAATAAGGGAACAAGTAATTTCACCTAACACCTTTGAAATTCTCTCCATGGATGAGCAAGCAGATGATGAGGATAGTCAAATGGAAATAGTTATTATGGAAACACAGTTTTATGAAGAGATGGAATAGGAAGGATTGCATTATGAGAAATCACTAAAATAGCTTGCCTTGATGCTGAGAAATAACAATAAAGGAAAAAAAATACAATGTAGAAAACCAACCCAAGTGCAAAACAAAAGGGCAGATTCAAACTATAAACAAAATAGATCCTTGAAAAGACCATACAAATTCCAATAGTAGTGTCATGGTTCTAAGTAACCAGCCTATAGTCCCAGCTAGAATGGAGAAAGATACGAATAAAAGGATGAGGATGTCATAATCCTAAGGGTTTATAGGATGGGTGTTATCCTTCAGTTTCTTGATGGTAATGTTGGAAGCTTTGGCTATTTTGCTAAGCAATTTTTGATATTTTTGGTAATTTGTTAAGTTTTGGTTTATTTTTAGTGTTACCATATTTTTTTTGATTTGTCAATAGCTCCTTTGGCTTAGTTTTTGTTGTATTTGTTTTTCATGTTTTTGTTTGTGGTGTATTTGGATCATTTTGTTGTTTCTGTTTTGGTTCTGTTTTGTTATGTTGTTTTTGTGGTTTTTTCTTTGTGTTTCGTGTTATGTGATTTTTTGTTTGTGGTGTATTTATATATTTTTGTTGTTTTTGTTATGGTAGTATTTTTTTGTACTGTGTTTGTGGTTTTTCTATGTGTTTTGTGTTTTGGTGTTGTTTTTTAATCTTTTTTATTTTATTTTATTTTATTTTTTATTTTTATTTTTATATTTGTTTTTTTTATTTGTTTGTGTTTTATTATGTTGTTTTTGTGTTTGTTTTGTGTGGTTCATGCTTTTTTAATATTATTGTGCATGTGTTTGGTTGTTATTTATCTTGTCGACACACTTAAGGAGTATGATTTATTTGTTTTAACTTATTGTATGTTTGTGTTTGTGTGTTATTGTTTTTTCTTTCATGTATTCTCCTTGTGTGTGCCAAATATGGTAGACCAAGTGCGAGCCCTTGGTATTTCTGGTGGAAGAGATACCCTTGCCTCCTTGATTCTTACCCAAAAGTGGCATCCCTTCTGGGATTTTTTCCACAAATAAATAATAATAATAATTTCCTCTACTGTTTAATAATATGTGTATGGGGGGTTGGCCCTCTTGCTTTCTAATTGATTAATGTGATGATGCAAGTCTAGTGGAATATTCCATTATTAGAAGTTCATTCCACGTTAATACCTATCTCATTTTAACTCTCAATCATTCATTCAATTTATTATTTGTCTTCTTATCACTCCACATAATTTAATTAATCATATTATATCTCCCAATAAAATAAAAATAAAATATTAATTCTTCTCAAAATAAATGCATGCAGAATAAATTAAATATTAAAGCGTTTACCTTCAATAATAGCTTTGCCTTCGAACGTTTTATCAGGGTGTCTCTCACAAATATTACACATAGGAATTAATACATTATGTCAAGGCATAATAATTTTACTGCGTACTCCTTGGAATACCTTTGATGCTTTTTCTATGTATGAATTGTTCTCTCTCGGATACCTTTACACTCAACTTTGATGCTCTCAGGTATTCTATGTTCAAAAATTTCTTCTTCAATGCTATCCTTTCCTTCCAACATAGAGCTCTCTTCTGTATGTTACAATTCGAAAATGTCTTTTGATTCCTAAATGACTCCACTGAATGTAGCCTTCTCTTGGATGTATTTCCAATGGGTGTTGCTCCTCCTCCAATACTAAGGCACTTCAACACAAACTTCAATCTCTCAAATAGCACATTATTCTCTAATATTCTCTTGTTGTATCCTTCTCCAATATTCTTAATATTTATCTTTCCTATAATCTCCAATCATTCTCCTTCAATACTCCTTCACTGTTCCTTCATAATTACTTGCTATCACTTAAAAACCTACAAGTTCTTTCTTCAACATGACAAATTTACAATAATATCTTTACTTATGTAAATCACACAAATCCTTCTTTGTTGCTATGTGGATTTGATACCATTGTTAGCAAATAATCAAGATTATCTCACAGGATATAATCACATGATCATAAATCAATCATAATATCATCAATGTTAATATAAATATTAATATTAATATCAGTATCAATATCAAATAAAAATTTGATATCACATAAATCACACTAAAATTTTTATTGTAAAACGAACTCAAGTAATGCATAAAGCAATGCTTATTCGAGTTACATATTATATGAATTTTGGCCTTTGGTCTCCTCAAACTCATGGGAGAACTTGGCTCTACATATTTATTTCTTACATAATAAGTCCCACATATTATATAAAGATAAAGCATCTCATTATTATATATAACTCTCTACTTCTAAACTTGACACATCACACTCATAACTCTCCACTTCTCAACTAGACACTTCACACACTTAAATACATGACACATGCTCATACCTACTAACTTGATACATACTATTCAAACTCACACTCTAATCTAAATATTTACAATGAGACCAAATAATATAATACCTCCAACAGTTATTAATGTTATGCATGAAGTGCTTTTAGGATTTTAGAATGGTTATCTCATAAATAGACTCATACAAGGGCTCTTTTGGTGATGAAATTTATGTGGTCCAAAGGTAAGCCATAATTTTTAAATAAAGTTGAGCATATTGTAAAAGGAAATGTCATGATTCCAATTATTCCCTTATGGGAATATAGAATATTGAAGTAACTTTTAAGAGGGATTATTCTTGGTATGTATTCCTCATATGGAGTTATAGAGAAGGTGTTCTTTATGTATCTATAGGAGTATCTGATAGTGGTAGTGGTGACTACAATACAGGTTGATAAGATCCTTGTGTAGGAGCCTCTTTGCATAATTAGACTTCTAAATATGAGGGGTTTTAGTTAAGACTTCATGAAGTATGAAGACCCCCTAGAGCATCAATCACATGGGGAAGATGTTATTATCACTAATGTCTTTTCTCCTTGGCATCTTAGTTCAAATCATGAGCGGGTGTTGAAAAAGTAGTTTGACTTATGACCAAAGACACTATTATATTATGCTATCTTACACAATTATGGGTAGTTATTACACAAATATATTTATTTTTTATATATTTTATCTTATTTATTATCTATGTTCTATGTGTAAAATTAATTCTTGTTATGGTTAAACCCATCTTGTAATTTAAACTTTCACCTAAATCCTAATTATTATGTCAACTTAGGTTGACTATAATATGTAATTGGGATTTTGGTATTGGTAAATACCCCTAGCACTCCATCCATTATATCAAATTATTGTGGTCTTTTTTTATGGATAATATAGATATTATCTATGGTGCTTAAGGGTAGAAACCCATCTTGTGTCATTTGACTTTATTTATACTTTCTCTATAATATTTTAGTGAATGGTTTACTTCTATTTGTTACTCAAAATAGGTTTGAAATCCAACAATATGAGGAGGTACAATTTGAGTTAGACCACAAAGTTATTTGATAAATTAGAACACAAAATATATTGATAGAAATAAGTAGACAAATTGCTTACCAAATATCAAGATTATGTATAGAAGGATGCAACCTAAAAAAATAGTAGGTGTTCTCCATAAATTTATAGCTTTGACAATAAAGGTTTATAAAAGTCAATATCAAGTAATAACCCCATTATAACCATATCGACTATCCCTTGTTTGTTTTACTTGAACCTCTAAGGTTGGATTGAGGTGACCATTTATTGTTAGGGTAAGAAATTATTATTACAACTGAATAGATAGGAATATATGTTCCATTTTATCATCATTCATATTTTTCCTTATTTTTTATCTTATAAGAATACATTACTTTACCCTCTCTAAGTGTCACTTTACCTCTTTGAATTGGATTAACTTGCATCTATGATCTAGATATAGATTGCTATTATTATTCATGAATTTTTAATTAATCATATTTGGAAATATCTTGTGTTATACCTTTTATGAATAATAGACTTGCTATGGACTTGTTGAGTGATAATTTCAGTTGTGGAATCACAGGTCCTAGCTATTCATCGATTGACAAATGCGTATATCACCTAAGTTTGCTTTGCTCCAGTTCGGATCGCCTTTTGACTACACAATCCATCCAAATTGTTGATCCCACAAACCACAACCGTAGCCGTCACTGCAATAACCACCTCCATACTGCGTACAGATCACTCACTGCGCACTTCTCAAATCACCCCTGTGGGATAAATTTATGCATACCTGACGTGTTCTCAATGCTTTCACTGTTTTGCTGCTGGTGCCTTTACGAAGTCCACTCATCACCGTTAATATCACCATGCATTATCGTTTCCCCTGAACATCTCCAATCGCAGTGTATTTATATTTGGGATCCCACATTCGTCCAGGAATCGTTATAATGGTGCTTTATTAATAAGAACTCGCAATAAAATAAAATAAAAGCAAGAGGTTCAATTAAAAAAACAAAAAGTATAACAACATTTGGAATAAAATTTGATTTATTTGTAAGTTCTTTTTAATAGAAAAAATGTTATTTGTTTGCAATAAAATTTGATTTATTTGTAAGTTTCTTTTAATAGAAAAAATGTTATTTGTTTGCAATAAAAATAGAAATATGAGGTTGAGAAGTGGATAAAATAGAAATATGAGGTTGAGAAGGGGATGCAAATCTACATCTTGATTTTGAAATTTATTTGTTTGCAATAAAAATAGAAATATGAGGTTGAGAAGTGGATAAAATAGAAATATGAGGTTGAGAAGTGGATGCAAGTCTACATCTTGATTTTGAAATTTATTTATTTGCAATAAAAATAGAAATATGAGGTTGAGAAGTGGATGCAAATCTACATCTTGATTCTGAAATTAAAAAGTGAGGAGGTTCTACAGACTTATTATAATTAAATAGCAAATATGTTTACTTCTACACATCACATTTTTTCCAATGTATGTTCCCTTTCATAAGTTATTTAGACATATCTAAATATACTATACATCTAAAAAAATCAAACAATAATTTGAATTGATTAATTATAAATTTTATATTTGTTTGCAATTAAAATAGAAATATGAGGTTGAGAAGTGGATGCAAATCTACATCTTGATTTTGAAATTAAAAAGTGAGGAGGTTCTACAGACTTATTATCATCAAGTAGCAAATACGTTTACTTCTACACATCACATTTTTTCCAATGTATGTTCCCTTTCATAAGTTACTTAGACATATCTAAATATACTATACATCTAAAAAAATCAAACAATAAGTTGAATTGATTAATTATAAATTTTATATTTGTTTGCAATAAAAATAGAAATATGAGGTTGAGAAGTGGATGCAAATCTACATCTTGATTTTGAAATTAAAAAGTGAGGAAGTTCTACAGACTTATTATCATTAAGTAGCAAATATGTTTACTTCTACACATCACATTTTTTCCAATGTATGTTCCCTTTCATAAGTTATTTAGACATATCTAAATATACTATACATCTAAAAAAATCAAACAATAATTTGAATTAATTAATTATAAATTTTATTTTGAAGTATTATTATAAAATTTAAGTCTAATTTAATTTATTTGTAAGTCGTTTAATAGAAAAAATATTATTTGCTTTCAATAAAAATATAGAAATATGAGGTTCAGAAGTGGATGCAAATCTACATCTTGATTTTGAAATTAAAAAGTGAGGAGGTTCTAAAGACTTATTATCATTAAGTAGCAAATATGTTTACTTCTACACATCACATTTTTTCCAATGTATGTTCCCTTTAATAAGTTAATTAGACATATCTAAATATACTATACATCTAAAAAAATTAAACAATAATTTGAATTAATTAATTATAAATTTTATTTTGAAGTATTATTATAAAATTTAAGCCTTGCACATTAATTGCAGACTTGTAAGTTCTATAAAGAATCTAATTCATAAAGCTTTAGTTTCCAAATCTAATCCTAATTTGGATAATTATCCTCATAAATTATTTTCTATTATTCTATGAATTTATCTTCATTCATTATTTTTAATTTTCAATATTTAGAGATATGCCAACAAAATATTTAAAAAGATAAATAAAAAATAATAGCTTTAGAAATAATTTTTTAATCACAAAATTAAGAATTATTAATAGACATATTTGCAAATTCAATTTAAACTTTGAAATTTGATATTTAACATATTTTATAATCATTAATTTTGAGAGCCTCAATTTAGGGATTTTTTAAATTTGGCACTTAAGAGTTTGTATATGGAATGATGGTTTAGTTTATAAAGAACTCCTAATTTGGAATGGATTAGTATATGCATTTTAGTTGATCATAAATTAATAGCCTTTAATTTATAAAACTTCAATTACTGGATTAAAAAATAATTAATCCCTAATTATTGGATTAAAAAGTAATTTAGTTTGGATTTTAAGATCTTTAAAATATTTTAGATGAATATAATTTGATTTACATTTAAAATCTTATATGGATAGAATTTAATTGATTTTAACACATCCTACAAGAAATTAAGGTTTAGAATTCTAAAATCAAATGTTTAAGAAAAAACTAGAAAAATAGTTGTATGGCTTTAAGCCAGTGGAAGGAAGCAAGGAATTATATTATTTAAAAAGGAGTAAGGGTCTGACCATTCACACATGCTACATGGGTGTAATAGCCTAGCAAGTTATTGGATCGGGTATCATAAAACAATTGGGTAGAGCATATGGTTACCCTTTTATAAGCCTTGTCATTCCATCTTGCATTATAAGGTAATCTAATAACTAAATCCTAAACCATACGATGCATCAAGATTAAAATATGATGTTTAAAGTAAATATGCACTAATTAGAGAGTGACTTTATCAACAAATCAACAATTGTAAAAGTAACACTTAAATTGATAAATCCATGCCTTTGATATAATATATAATATATAATATATAATATATAATATATAATATATAATATATAATTTATCATGATGTATAAGCATAAAAAACATGTCTAGTCACATATTATGAAGCCAATCCATTGCCAAGATCAATGATTATGAATATACCCTCTTAATGAGTGTTTTGAACACTTTAAAAAAAAAAAATTGGTAAATAAAAGTCTTCATTAATTATCGGGTTTTGCAGGATAACCCAAAACCTATTACAATATCCAGCCTTCTGCTGAGATTGTAGATCCTAGTCATCCTTGAAACTTTCTTACCAGAAATTGTGTTTAATCCCCTACAACACCTTACTAACAAAGCACACCCATACCTAAACATAACTGTAAACATTACTTACATGACAGGAATTGAATTTTGGAACTTTGCACTTGTGAAACATGTTGCTTGCCCATTTCCTATTCTCTTTCGGAATATTCCAAGGCTTACACCCTATTACCTTCATTTCCAATTTGGTATGATTTAGAGGGAAACCCCATATTTATTACCAGCTCCATGGGGAAAGAACACCCATTCATCTTTCTCCTTAACGGGTAGGTTTATTTTCATGACTAATAATGTTTTCCACTTCACGTGGCACACCTTGTGTCCATGTCACCAAACTACCAACATCAACACCTATGTTGGCTAATTTATCAGCTGACCTTTTGGCCTCATGGTACACGTGACGAGCCCTCATGTTCTGTCTTGCCGTAAAAAGGATCCTCACTTCATTGATGACTCCCTCTATTCTCCATGGAGGTTTTTTGCCATTGGTTAACAGGTTGATGATATTCATAGAATCACCTTCAATCATCAAGTTACCTTGAGTTGCTTGGGCTACTTGCAACCCTCTCCAAAGAGCTCTAGCTTCTACTTCGTTATTAGTTCTGATTCCCAATGGTTCAGTGAAGGCCTTGACCAGATTTCCTTGATGATCCCTGATTATTCCTCTAGCTCCAACTCTTCCCAAGTTCTCCTTGGCTGCACCATCAAAATTTAGTTTAAACCAACCCTGGGGAGTGGCTCCCAAGAAATCCCATTTCTGGGATTGGGAAAAGGAATGGAAGGTTTGTCCTCAATACCTAAGGCCCGAGCTAATTTTTTTTCTTGGGGAAGAATTCAGTGGTTCTCATCCACTAAGGTGCTAAGGTTTTCTTTTGCAAAGACAATAATCCTATTGAGGATAGTTTTTGGGTTGTGAATGGTATCCTTAAAGGCTCTATGGTTCATTTCTAGCCAAATCTACCAGAGATAATGATGCCAACAGATTTTCCATAGGTACTTAAGTTTTAGGCTAACAAAGGGTTGAGGCCATTGATGGAACACTTTGGATATAAGAGCAGGCTTAACCCATGAGATCCTAAAGGCTTGGAAAAGTTCATCCAGGATGGACTCCGCTATCGGACACTCCAGAAACAAGTGTTGGGTAGTCTCCCATCCTGCCCTGCACATGTAGCAACGGTTAGCAATAACCATACCTTTGGATAACATATTTTCCATAGTGAGGATTTTTCCTTGAATCACCAGCCATGAAAAAAAAGGATATTTTAGGAATTAAGCCTTTGATCTAAACCAAGCTCGGTTGAAATTATTGACCTTCCACATTGAGAAGTAAATTATAGGTAGACTTAATTGTGAAGTCACCACTTTTAGTCTCAGCCCAAACAATGTGATCTTCATCCTCTCCAGAGGGAATAATTTGTTGAGTTAAAATGTTATAAAGCTCTTCAGACTCCACTTCAAAACCCTGTACTCTAATGTGTTTCCACCTATTGATATTTATATCCTGCCACATATAATTTGCAACCTTCTTCCCAATATGTTGCTCCATATGCTCTTGAATCCTAGCCAAACGAGGATTCTGGGATAACTCCTCAGCTCTCACCCATCGATCCTTCCAAAAGTATATTGTTTACCCATTTCCTAGAATCCATCTAAGACCTTTCTTGACAAGATCCTTGCTCGTGAGGATTACCTTCCAAAAAGTAGACCCCCTTCTTGCTAAGTTGTCATTAAGGAAGTTCACACCTTGGAGGTATTTCCTCCTAACTATGGCAGTCCATTCATTATCGACCTTAGTCAATAACCGCCACGCTTGTTTGGCTAACAGAGCTATATTGAGATGAGCAACTCTCCTCAATCCTAACCCCCCATCAGCTTTAGGTTTGCAAAACTTGTTCCAACCTACTAAATGGATCATTTTCTTATCCTCAGTCCCTGACCAAAAAAAAATTTTTTTGAAGCTGCTCAATTTTGTGATACACCTTGTTGGGAGCTTTGAAGACTAATAGGAAGTAAACGGGTATACTTTGAAGTGAAGCCATAGTTAAAATTGCTTTACCTGCTTGAGATAACAAATGTCCTTTCCAACCTGCTAGCTTTTTTTGGATCTTCTCTAGAACTATGTTCTACATTGATTCTTTCGGTTTCCTCGTAAACAGGGGAAGACCTAAATAGGAGGTGGGAAGGGATGCAATTTGACATTCCATGATCCTTGCTATGTTGTTTTGCCTAGGAATGGGGGTATTGATGAAATAAAGTTTGCTCTTATCAAAATTCACTTTCTGTCTAGCCGCTTCTTCATACATTATGAGAATATTTTTAATCCTTCTTGCCTCAACCATAGAAGCCAAAGTTAGTAGCAATGTATCATCAACAAATTGCTGATGTGTCACCGGGGTAGTTAGCGACATGGCCTTGATACCTGATATGAGTCCAGCTACCACTGCTGCCTTAATGGTTCTTCCCAAGGCCTCAGCTACAATGATGAACAACATAGGACTTATGGGATCTCCTTGTCTTAGACCACATTTGCTTTGAAAAAAACCTGTAGTAGACCCATTAACCAAAACTAAAAAATAAGGCTTAGAAATACACTCTCTTATTAACTTGACCCATTTCATGTTGAAGCCAAATTTTAATAAAACTACCTCTAGGAATTCCCAATTTATCCTATCATAATCTTTGTTCATGTCTAACTTTAAAGCCATGACTGCTTTTTTGGTCTGAGTGGCTGTATGAAGAGCCTCATGAATAGTAATAACTCCATCTAAGATTGATCTTCCTTGTACAGAACTTCCTTGACTTGGATCAATGATAACCGGTAGAACTTTCTTCAAACGGTTGGCTAAAACTTTGGATAGAATTTTATAGGATATATTACATAGGCTAACCGGCCTAAAGTTAGCCATAGTCTTGGGGTTGGGGCCTTTAGGGATCAAAGCAATGAAAGTTGAATTGAAACCCCTTGGAATATGATTTGAACTTTGGAACTCCTTGATTGCAGCAATAACTTTTGCTCCAACAATATCCGAACAAACTTGGAAAAACCACAGTGAAAACCCATCCGGCCCAAGATATTTGTCAGGATCCATGTTAAACAAAGCCTCCTTGATATCTTCATCTGAAAAAGCTGTTGTAAGAGACTCATTAATCATTTCATCAATGATTTGTAGAATGAATTGAAGGAGAGAGTCCTTTGCTTGGGCATTACAAGCCCGTTCTTCACCTAATAATGAACTAAAAAAATTAACAGCCTCGTCCCTGATCTCCTGAATGTTTTGAGTTGAGGATCCATCCACCTTAGTTAAATTTCTAATATTATTGTTTCTTCTATTGCTCAATGTGGTAACATGGAAAATTTTTGAATTACAGTCCCCTTCCTTTAGCCATAATGCCCTTGATTTTTACCTCCAATACATCTCTTCACAAGCTAAAATATTATAAAACTCACAAAGGGTTTCTTTCTCTTCAGTCCTTGTCGCCTCATCATAGGTTCCATTTTGGATTTTGCTTTCTATTATTCTTATTTTTTCCCCCACTACTCTCTTATTCTCAAAAATATTTCCAAAGACTTCTTTATTCCATATTCTAAGGTTGTTTTTCACCATCTTAAGTTTTTGAGATAGTTTGAAGGAAGCACTTCCCTGGATAGGTTGTTGCCACCATTCCTCTATTCGTTTCTTGAATTCCGGATGTTTAACCCACATTGATAGAAATCTGAATGGCTTTTTAAAGGATTTATCCTGAAATGCCTCCCATAGAATAAGATTATGGTCTGAAGCACATTTAGGAAGGGCTTGTAACACTGAATCACCAAACATTGTTGTAGCTTCCTTGGATTAAAAAAACATGTCCAACCTTTCTTGAATCAGCTGAATTCCTATCCTCTTGTTACTCCATGTAAATTTGTCTCCTTTTAGTCTTACATCCATCAATTCATTTGTGTTAATGAATTCATTGAAGTCCTCCATGCTCCTTGAGGGTAACCCAGATCCTCCCTTCTTATCATATGGGTAAAGGGGGGTATTGAAATCTCCCCCAATAACCCAAGGAATGTCTTTAAAAGCTTGGCTCAAATGCCCCAAAAACTCCCACAATTTAGACCGCCCTTGGACAGAGGTGGGGGCATAAACATTTGATATAATCCAATTCTTCTTAGTATCAAAATCATGAAATAATACGCTTAACATCTTATATCTTATTAGCTCTAAGTATTAATACATCTCACATTGTGATATTTGCTTCTCATCACTTGTTTTGAATGTGATTGCTATATTGTTATCATTAATTATCTAAATAGTTTACTTTCTAGTGGCATATTCCATGATTGGAATTTCGTTCCACGTTAATACCTATTTATTTATCTATCTATATTTTCTTTTGTAAAACCCAATTTTGGTATTTATTTTTGGTGCTTTTCTTTATTAATATGCTTTCTAATCATCCATTGGTGGGGGTTCACCACATCTCGTATAGGTAACCCAATAAATAGCATTATGGATCCTACTAGTTGTTTCACTTACCTTAAAAAATTTGAAGTGTATTCTTTTTTATATAACATTATCTCTATTTTTGAAAGGGTTTTCCATTAAGCATTTATAATAGAAAGAATACTTCATATGATTACCTAATTATTGTCATTATTATAATAAAGTATTTATATTATATATGATAGAATACTAAATCTTTAGGTAAATCATTGAAGATATCTTTACCAACATGCTTATATTTTATTTGTTGTAGTGGTCTTACCGTCTTATTTTATTGTGATCATTTTCCTAGTTTTGAATATGTAAGTTTTCCACATATTTTACTTTAGTATATATGTTTACCTTATTATGTTAAAAAAAATTATTACAAGTGTGACATACTATAATACAAGTTTAAATCCCATGCACAAACCTTATTGCTTAGATATTTAGTATAACTAGAAAATGAGTGCAATTAAGAAGCAAGTCTCACCTTCAATATTCTTTAGTTATTTGGATAAATTCAACTAATAAATATTAATAAGAAATAATTAGGTAGAATGGAATAAAATTCATTTAGTGAATCCCTAGCTAGAATTAAGAATACAATATTGAGGAGTAGAAATTGTTCTTCTATCAAGAATAAAAGGATGTATAAACCTAAGATAATCCTTTTCCAAGTAGCATATGATTCACCAAAAAATATTATAAGTATAATATGGCAAGGCATGATATAATATTTCTTAAAAATAATTTATTAATATATTAATCCAATAGATGTTAGCTAGTTTTTATAGATATTTAAAGATCGATAAGGATCGAATTCGCATTATTTTATGAAATTCATTTTAAATTGAAATTTTATCATCATCGTCTCTAATTAAAAAGTTAATGAGTTATGGTCTATGGTTTATGAGGAGAGTAGGGTTCTATCTAATACCATAGAGTGATTTTTTTATGGACGTATTTTTTTTGAAAAGGATTCAAGTGTGGGTCATTCTTATTAGACTACTTTATCAACTTATTAGTAAGGAGTTTCTAATTAAAAATATGGGTAATAATACAAGGGAGTTAATCTAAGATAAATCACATACTAAGAACAAAAATATTTTTTGTTATTATGAATATTTTAATTATTTTTTAAAACCTATTACTATTAAATTTAAATCATGAGAGTTGACTCAATGGGTGGGTTGGGAAAATATTGTGTTCTAATTCTATAAAATTTATGAGAATAGACACATGGATAGAGATTATAAATAAAAGTAATCATGAAACTTTGAGCCTCAAATAATCATCACTAGGGAAGTAACAAATCTCTAGATTTTTTTTATGTTGTTATCACATGTTTGTTCTGTCATCGGTTGCCATATTGTAGGCATCCTTATGGGATCTAAGCACACTTACTGTGCCACTCTGTATAATAATTCTGCCTAGGGTAGGTGGATCCTTCCCTTTTAATGGTTACCTCTTAGGCCATAGTTTCATTGTTTAGTGAAGTTGTAGTTGTAAAGAGCCATAACACCAATCAAAAAGCCCAATAAGTTTATCCCAAAGGTTTTCCATGAGGTAATTCCTTCATGTTTGACATAGTCTTATCCATGTAGAATTTAGATAAAGCTTACAATTGGCTTGAGAGTCATACCCTCATTGGATATATTTTGGGAAGGATTCTCAATGACTTGCTAATCCATGAATAGATTCAGCAAGTCTGGTAGACATATGGCATAAATGTTGATCATATTCAGAACCTTACTAAAGGGTTTTTTCATTTTTAATTTTTCGAACAACAACGTGTCATTCTAATTATGAGGAAAGGTCCTTGGTATGTTTTAAATACCCTTTTAATTATTTAGCTCTAGAACCATAATTTTATGGTCTTTGCTAATGTTTCCCTGCATATCTCCATTTGGGTGGAATTCTCAGGTCTCTCTTTTTCCCTTTGGTCATTCTTGTCATAGCTTGTCATGTCTATTGGTAATTTTGTGTGCATAGAGACTTAAGAATTCTACGTTGTGTGGCTATACAAATACATGTATTAAAATTAACCTCTCAAAGGACCTCAAGGAGTCTATTGATATTCAGGTTAGTGAGACCCATTTTCAAAAATGGGGTATTTATATCAATATCCCCAAAACTTGCTACCATTGTCAGTTTATATAGCTCATAAGATAAAATAATACCCTTTTATAAAGGTTTGCTTCAAAAAATAAGCTCCAATAGAGGCATCAATCCCTTCGATCATAGTTCAATCTACCCCTCTTACTACTAGAGAGGATGAATGGATAATTGTCACCATGAATAATGTTAAATGTAATAAATCACATCCATCTGTGAGAGCTGGTAAAAAGTTGTCTCAATCGAGCTCTCATCTAGGAAGCTCTCATGTAGCCACTACAAAAGGAACTTCTACTTCTCCTCTTGTAGGTACCTCTAATTGTAATACCCAAAAACATTTCTTGACTCCTCAAGGATACTAGATGGCTAAGCCATCAACTATACAAAAGTTTATCCCCTCAAGTAGACACCCTATGTCTCCACCTAGTCCGACTAGCAAATATCCTTTAGGAAATCATCATTTCTTTCACATTCCAGCTAGGGAGTCCTCGAGTATCCCTTTGGAGGAGCGAAGACATATTTTTTCTCATGAAAACCCTATTAGGTTTCTCATGTACACCTTTGATTCTTTGGAAGAGTGATTACTTTGAGGTTATAAAAGGAAATATGCTCCTCGATCATATCCTATGAAGAGCATATCCTGGAAATTTTATCATCATCATCTCTAATTAAAATTTTAGTGAGTTATGGCCTATGGTTTATGAGGAGAGTCGGGTTCTATCTAATACCATAGAGTGATTTTTTTATGGATACAATTTTTTTGAAAAGGATTCAAGTGTGGGTCATTCTTATTAGACTACTTTATCAACTTATTAGTAATGAGTTTCTAATTAAAAATATTGGTAATAATACAAGGGAGTTAATCTAATATAAATCACATACTAAGAAAAAAAATATCTTTTGTTGTTATGAATATTTTAATTGTTTTTTAAAACCTATTACTATTAAATTTAAATCATGAGAGTTGACTCAATGGGTGGGTTGGGAAAATATTGTGTTCTAATTCTATATTGTGTTCTAATTCTATAAAAAATTATGAGAATAGACACATGGATAAAGATTATAAATAAAAGTAATCATGAAAATTTGAGCCTCAAATAATCATCACTAGGGAAGTAACAAATCTCTAGATTTTTTTCATGTTGTTATCACATGTTTGTTCTGTCATCGGCTGCCATATTGCAGGTATCCTTATGGGATCTAAAAACACTTATTGTGCCACTCTGTATAATAATTTTGCCTAGGGTAGGTGGATCCTTCCCTTTTAATGGTTACCTCTCAGGCCATCGTTTCATTGTTTAGTGAAGTTGTAGTTGTAAAGAGCCATAACACCAATCAAAAGACCCAAGAAGTTTATCCCAAAGGTTTTCCATGAGGTAATTCCTTCATGTTGGACATAGTCTTATCCATGCAGGATTTTGATAAAGCTTACAATTAGCTTGAGAGTCATACCCTCATTGGGTAATTTTTGGGGAGGATTCCTAGTGACTTGCTAATCCACGAATGGATTCAGCAAGTCTGGTTGTCATATGGCATAAAAGTTGACCATATTCACAACCTTACCAAAGGCTTTTTTCATTTCAAATTTTTTGAACCATAATATTTCGTTCTGTTTATGAGTAAAGGTACTTGGTATGTTTTAAATACCCTTTTAATTATTTAGCCCTATAACCATAATTTTATGGCATTTGCTAATGTTTCCCTACATAACTCCATTTGGATGGAATTCTCAGGTTTTCCTTTGCCCCTCTGGTCATTCTTGTCACAACTTGTCATACCTATTGGTAAGTTTATGTCTCCACCTAGTCCTACTAAACCATAGTCCACCTTGTAACAGATAAAATTTTATCCCCTCAAGTGGACACCCTATGTCTCCACCTAGTCCGACTAGCAAAAATCCTTTAGTAAATCATCATTGCTCTCACATTCCAGCTAGGGAGTCCTCGAGTATCCCTTTGGAGGAGCGAAGACATATTTTTTCTCATGAAAATCCTATTAGGTTTCTCATGAATGCCTTTGATTCTTCGGAAGAGTGAGTACTTTGAGGTTATCAAAGGAAATATGCTCCTCGATCGTATCCTATTAAGAGCATATCCTAGAAATTTTATCATCATCATATCTAATTAAAAAGTTAATGAGTGATGGCCTATGGTTTATGAGGAGAGTTGGGTTCTATATAATACCATACAGTGAATTTTTTATGGATATAAAAACTTTGAAAAGGATTCAAGTGTGGGTCATTCTTATTAGACTACTTTATAAACTTATTAGTAAGGGGTTTCTAATTAATAATATTGGTAATAATACAAGGGATTTAGTCTAAGATAAATCACATACTAAGAATAGAAATCTCATCTTTTATTATTATGAATATTTTAATTATTTTTTAAAACCTATTGTTATTAAACTTAAATCATGAGAGTATACACATGGATAGAAAATATAAATAAAAGTAATCATCAAAATTTGAGCCTCAAATAATCATCATTAGGGAAGTAACAAATCTCTATATTTTTTTTGTATGTTGTTATCACATGTTTGTTCTATCATTAGCCACCATATTTCTAGTATCCTTATGGGATCTAAGCACACTTACTGTGCGACCTCGTATAATAACTCTGACTAGGGCAGAGGGATCCTTCCCTTTTAATGGTTACCTCTGAGACCAACACTTCATTGTTTAGTGAATTTGTAGTTGCAAAGAGCCATGGTACCAATCAAAATGTCGAAGAAATTTGTCCCAAAGGTTTTCCATGATGTAATTCCTTCATGCTAGACATAGTCTTGTCCATGCAGGATTTTGATAAAGCTTACAATTAACTTGAGAGTCATACCCTCATTGGGTACTTTTTGGGGAGGATTCTCAGTGACTTGCTAATCCACGAATGGATTCAACAAGTCTGGTTACCGTATGGCATAAAATTTGACCATATTCACAACCTTACCAAAGGTTTTTTTCATTTTAAATTTGTCAAACCATAATATTTCGTTCTTTTTATGAGCAAAGGTACTTGGTATGTTTTAAATACCCTTTTAATTATTTAGCCCCATAACCATAATTTTATGATATTTGCTAATGTTTCCCTGCATATCTCCATTTGGGTGGAATTCTCAGGTTTTGCTTTGCCCCTCTGGTCATTCTTGTCACAGCTTGTCATACCTATTGGTAAGTTTATGTGCATAGAGACTCAAGAATTCTACATTGTGTGGCCATACAAATGTATGTGTTAAAATTGACCTCTCAAAGGACCTCAAGGAGTCTATTGATATTAGGGTTGGTAAGACCCATTTCCAAAAATGGGTGATTTATATCAATCTCCCTAACACTTGCTACCATTGTCAGTGTGTAGCTCACAAAATAAAAGAATGCCCTCTTATAGAGATTTGGTTTGAAAAAAGCTCTAGTAGAGGCATAAATTCCTTCGATCGTAGTTCAATCCACCCCTCTTGCTACTAGAGGGACAAAATGGATAATTATAACCATAAATAATGGTAAAGGTAATCAATCATATTTATATATGAGAGTTGATAAAAAGGAGTCCCAATCGGGCTCTCAATTAGGGAGCTCTCATGTAGCCACTATAAAAGGAACTTCTACTTATCCTCTTGTAGGTACCTCTAATAATAATACCCAAAAAGTATCCTTGACTCCTCAAGGATCCTAGATGGCTAAGCCATCAAATATATAAAATTGTATCCCCTCAAGTGGATACCCTATCTCTCCACCTAGTCCGACTAGCAAAGCTCCTTCACGAAATCATTGTTGCTCTCACAGTCCAGCTAGGGAGTCCTCGGGTATTCCTTTGGATAAGTGAAGAAAAATATTTTTTTCTCATGAAAACCTTATTAGGTTTCTCATGAACACCTTTTATTATTTGGAAGAGTGAGTACTTTGAGGTTATCAAAGGAAATATGCTCCTCGATTGTGTCCTATGAAGTGCATGTCTTGGAATATCAAGGGTTTAACAGATCTTGTGTACAAGTACATTGTGTGTCAAGGTCTTGATGACTTCAAGGCCATATTTGGTAGTCTTGATATTTTTTACCTTCAAGAACTTAAAGTCATTAACTTCATTCTGATGAGTATTTACTCCTTTTTCTGGCCATAGGACCACACCTTTCATATTATGCATGACATAGGTAAAGGACGGGCATTCAACTATATTTTAGAAACCTACCATTTTAGACTAATATTTTGGAGATGTGACCCTTCCAATCATGTTATCTAGGTTGTGATGGATATTGATGGTCATATTCTTGATGTGCTCAACATATATGCACCTAATGATGCTAATGACTATTGTGCACTTTGGTGATGGGAATATTTCTTCTCTCCCTGTTGTTTGGTTGCTTTACAGGGACTTCAATATGATTGAATTTTTGTATGATAAGGTTTATTCTTCCCATGCAGTGGGTCATAGAGGAAAGAAAAGCTTAGTTTTTCATGAAGGAAAAGGTAGGGCTCTATGACCCCAATAGCTTCTTTTTACCCTCTTAATTCCCTACTAATGCCTAGTTCATGTGGTCTAGTAGTCAATAGGGCAAGAATCATATTCTAAAAATATTAATGAAGGTATCCATTCCCTTAGAGTTTGATATTTTCTCCTTTGAGTGGCCTTTGTCTTCTTCTCTCTTTATCTCTATCCACCCTAAAATTTGTTTGTCTAACCATTCTCCCATTTTCTTTTCCATCCTAGTTTATTTTTCCTCCCCTCCACTTTCTTAGTCATAATTTCAACTTAATACCTATATTCAACACCACCTCATATTGAGTAACTATATCATAAGGATTTGGAACCTCATCCATAGAATGAAAGGGGTCTTAGGCTAGATTTATTGGTGGAACAATACTATCTAATGCACTGCCAACTTCCTACGCTCACCAGGGCACAATATTAATAAGTTTTCTTATCACACCAATGCTACTCTCAAGTGATAGTTGGAGGTGACCTCAACTTAGCTACAGTCCAATCCTTTCAATGAGGATCTTTAGAGACACATCATGGTAGTCAAACACTAGCTTTTGATGGTGGAGCACTATGATGCTAGAGGGGTGCAGATCAAGGTAAGTTTGTACTAGCTCAAAATTAGAGATAGGATGGCCAAGGAGTTCTTCTAGTACCTGAATCCTCACAATAAATATTTGGGTATTAAAGCCCTTAACATTAGATATTCCTAGTATTCGCTTCACTTTTGAAGTGCACTACTAGACCATGTTCATGGTTGAAGCCTGGTCCTCTCCACGTGACTAGGCTCTTAACTCTTGCCTTTCCATTACCCTTGAGTGTCTTTTTGAGTCTCAAAGAGCTACATATGACAAGGCCCTCTCTTTGAAGGATCTAGAGAAAAATATTTCTTAGATGGTTGATGATAAGTCCCCTAGTCTTGATGGCTTCCACTGTGAGTTCTACAAGTCCCTTTGGGACACTATCAGTCCTGATCTTCTCAAATTCTATCAAGAGGCCTTCTCCAAGGGATCTTTAGGCCCTATTATTAATAAGGGGATTATTAAATTTATCCCTAAGGTTGGTGATCTAGAAATCATAACTAATTGAAGGTCTATTACTCTCCTCAATGTGTCCTATAAAATCATCACTAAATTCATGGCCTTACACATCTACCATCTCCTCCCTATTTGTAGAGTAAAAAATGGTGCACCTAGAAATGGAAATTGAAATGCATCTATCTTTCTATTTAAGCATTTAAAGCGACATGAAAGTAAGCATATAAATGATAAATGTTTGAAAGGAATAGGGGGTTATATTTATATTAATAAATTTGTCAAATATATGGTTTTAAAACATCCCCTTTAGGGCTCTCAAATTGATACAATTTAAATTACAATGTTGAAGGATCCAATCCTTTCACAAACTTATGGCGCACTTTCAATTTTCTTCTCGCACTCACAATTGAAGAGCAAGATTTTGCTACCGTTGCTTTGATCTATTCATATTCAAATATTTAGCTCTTTCCTAATGCACTAGAATACTTGTACCTACACACAAGAAATTAGAATGGGTTAATAGCATGTGTGGATTAAAGGCAAATTCAATAAAATACTTGCAACATAGGGTGCAAAAAGTGCAATAGAGAATGCAAAACTATTCCAAATGACATAAAAACTTAGCATGATGTATATTATCTACTTTTATAATGATCTATGTAGAAATTGAAGTGAAATTATTAGCATAATATGTGGTCATCCCTGGGTGGGCCAATTAGGATTGTCATTACAAAAACCCTAATTGATGGTCCAAAACTGCTCTAAACTTTATCAAATATAAGTATGATGCTAATATACTATTCTAAAATTGATCTACACTAAAATTGATTCAAAATTCTATGCCAATTCATGGCCATCCCAGGGTGAGCCATTTAGGACTATTAATCGTCCCAGGTGGGGACGGCCACAAAACAAGGAGGTTTTTACCACCAATTCCACTGGGATCTGATCTAGAATCCTCCTAGAGGTTTTGTCATAAAATTTGGTAAATTAACTCATAGGAATGGATGGGTATTGGAGAGCATGTATGTATTTTGGGATGCCTTGGAAATACCTTCGATTGATGAGGTTTCCAAGGGAAAATACAAGGGCAAAAGGTTAGAGCAAATCTCAGAAGCACTTTGTCGTAAATAATTACAAAGGTCTCTCTGAAATTGAGTGGAAACACTCGAATTTATAGCCAAATAGGGAAAAGGGGGCAAAGAGGAAAGTTGGGTCATGCAAGGCAGGTGCTACCACTTATCAACGCCTTTTCCATGCATAGGGTGGAAGAGGTCTCCAATTTGGGCCTCCAATTTACAGTTCCTAATGGCCTAGACAGTCTCCCAATCTGTCATAAGTCATTGAGAAGGATAAATGGAAGAAATTTATTGTCATCTATCCCGATCTTGACTTTTTGGGGGCTCTAGAATATGGTCATCCCACCCAGGGATGGTTGCTTATGGCCATCCTTGGGTGGGACCACCATGAACTATGGTCGTCTTGGGGTGGGACAGCCATGGCTACATGGCCCAAAACCTCTCAAAAGTGGGATAAACCTTCTCAAAAGTGGTTATGACCTCTAACCCTTGAGGGTTTCCCAATAGGGCCATATGATTTTGATAAGAGTGGTGTCATTGCAGTCTTATCTGATTTACATGATTTTAGTATCTACATATGCCTCTTTTAAGATATGTTGTGTGAAACAGAGCACGAAGCAAAAACAAATGATTAAATCATAAAATAATTAAGTTTATTCAGTAAACTAACCAAATTTAGATGCATCCATTATGGAAATAGCATACATTCTTAGAATCCTTGCTTTTAAAATAATTTAAAGAATGATTTTGGTATACCTTTCAGTCGCACTATAATGACAGTTTTAGGGGATCTAGGGTATACTTGGTCTTGGTTTATTATTTTATAAGCCTAGGATACATGTTCCAAGGCTTCAAGGAGACCAAGACTTTGTTTTTTTGAATTGGTGCTAAATTATTTGCCCTAGCATAGGCTTGAAATTTATCTTTGATAATTATTCTTTTGAATGTATGCAAGTTGCACTTTTGAGTGTTTGAGTGTTGATTTTGATTATGAATTCATTATTATGACTACCTCATCAAGCGATGAGTTGATTAAGGCATGAAAAATTATGAAAGCGATGAGTCTCTTGACCCATATGTCTGGATTAGGATTACCTTCAATTTAATCCATTTTAAGATTTATCAATTTTGTGAGGATTTTGATAGTTTTATTGATATTTGATGGTTAAATAGAACTGAATATCTCGTTCCCGTGGCACGGTCCAATCATAATGGCATTCTTAGAGATTTAGGTAAAGAATTTTCTATTCATCCATGAGAAATTTATCTTCAATCTTCATACTTTGTAAATTTCATCAATTTTGACATGTTTTTGGTGGTTTTTAGGCTATTTTATTGGTATTTTTTAGATGTTTTTGTGGGATTGTTTTTTGGTCATCCTAGGGTGGGATTGCTGCATGGCCATCCTAGGGTGGTACGGTCAGCCAATTTTCCATCCATCCCACCCTATTATGGTCATGCTCATTATAGTGCTTTTTAAGCCCATAATTGGTCAAATGAGCTCATTTTCACAATTCTAACTTGGCAAACTGAGAGGTGAGGAGTAGGAAATTGATTTTTTGAAGTAGATCACTGTTGATACTACCTCACAATCACCATGATCCATCCTCAGGACTTGACTACCGATAGAGCCAGTGCAAGACAGGTAAGGGTCAAACTTTGCTCCTATTCTTTATTGAATTTGGAAATGTAATTCTTGGCATATTTTCCAACAAAACACTCTAAATTTCAGCTAATAAACCTTAGTAGTACCAATATATAGTAATTTGTGTGTTATTTGTGGTTTGTATGCAATTTTATGCCATATTTTTGTGTTTTTATGTTGTTTTATGCCTATTTTTGGGGTCAAAATGGCCCTTTTTTTAGCATTTTTGGGGGCCATACCTGGGTAGGACAACCACTGGTGGCGATCCCTGTGCGGTATAATTACCACTTTAGGGGCCGACCCTGGATGGTACGACCATAAATTTAGGGAAAAAAGTCCCTTTTTGAGGTTGTTTTTACCATTTTTTGGCAATGTTATTGCATTTTTGTTAAGATTGCTTTCCTCTGTCATGTGGTCAAGATTCGGTGTTGAGTTCTGACTCTTTTTTAGACTACCATGGACTTATTGATAGAGTTTGACTAGAAATGGCTTGACGTCATTGGTCTTAAGAAAGTGATACAGTTAGAGCCAGTGTATGGAGATAGAGCCTACCTGACAGTGTTGATGGATTTGTGGGATCCTCACAACACCTTTCACTTACCTACTAGGGAGATTATAGTGATGTTAGAGGATTTCTACCAAATTTTGAACATTCTAGTAGAGGTTTTTTTCATCGTATCTACTCATTGAGATCTGAGATATATGGTTTTGCGAAGATACTTTGTAGCGGACTAGTCAGAGGCACTGCGAGACTTGCCTAGTGGGGGTATCCTAGTGAAGTTATGGTATGAGGTGTAGGTATTGACTATGAGACATGCCTTCTGATGACACTAATCTCCAACATGTTACTACCAGATTTGTCAGGATATAGGTTCCCCTATAACCTTTTGGATTTTGTATTTTTACTTGTGGAGTGCACCATAGAGAGGCCGCTAGTGATGGATTGGGGCACTACTTTATTGGCATACCTTTATTATGAACTATACGAGATCCTCTATCATGGGTGAAAAGGCTTGGGATGCATATTTCTACTACATGTTTGGGGATGGTAGCATATTATTGTAGATCAACCATGGGGACTACCTTGGATGACCCGAGCATAGCTTAAAGATAGGGAGATAGACTATGCGATTATATGGCAGTGAGGCTAGGAGATGGGCCATAGTCGTCCCTATCTAGGCATGATTGATAATTATGCATAGTCATTTTCATGGCTCAGGGTAGAGGAGGTTATGTGGAGACCCTACAGGGATATTCCAGCATGGCTTAAGGCTGAGGTGCATCTTCGTTGGATGAGGCAAGGAAGATGGTTAGTTAGGTGACACAGGATTGAGAAAGAGTACTTCCCATATGCTCGTGTGTTGCAATAGTTTGGTCTACACTAGGGTTTTCCTAGTGAGCCAGTGATCTACTAAAACTGTGGTGATGGGAGTACATCCACTTGGCCTACAATTGATGTAGTTGAAGAGGAGGCAAATCCTGTGGAGGACATCTTTGAGCTAGATGATACTAGGACTACAACTGAGTATGACTCCTGGTGGGTGACATGGTAGTGATGAGGGTAGGGACCTATAGGAGGTGGTACATATGGGGTGATAGGGGAGGCTTACAGGGATAATCTATATGAGGGACATGAGGATGCTATAGATGAGGAGGAGCTAGACTTAGGTGAGAGACATGTGCATCACTTGGTAGAGGATGAGTGGATAGATCTCATTTATGTGGGGGATCCACAGGATGACTATGATGAGGATGACTTTGATGAGCAGGGAGTGTAGGTACAATTAGTAGCACGAGATGCTACTATCACTGAGCTACAGGGCAAGTTGATCAGAGGTATATGGGAGCATGTAGAGGAGAGGGCTCTCCTATAGGTACAAGTGTAGAGTGAACAAGCCGATATTGATAGGCAAGCAGAAGAGTTACCTCCTTTTTGGGTACAGGTTGGAGCAGGGACTTCTAGCCATGGGGGATATAGCAGTGGTAAGATGGTCAAGCTATGGGAGGAGGTGAAATAGCTTCAAAATTTACTGAGTGAGTACCAAGCGCATTTTCGATAGGATGCCACCTATACATAGGATTTGGAAGATGAGATAGTGCATCTCAAAGGGCACTTACCAGCTCACTCTTCTGCTAGTGGGTCCTAGCAGAGTAGGAGGAGTGGTACAAGGTAGTCAGTAGCCAGGGTGGGGGTACCTAGCTCTACGAGGAGAGAAGATATGTCTAGGGAGAGTAGATCTTGGAGCTCTTGATGCAAACCGACTGAGGGTGGGGGTGAGAGTCATAGTGTCGGTCCTACGTGACCATGGCTTTTGAGACTCTATAGTTATTTTTAGATTTTGACAGTTTGAGGTCTGACGACCCACTTTATTATAGCCTACGGGAAATTTTTGGATTATGATGTATCTTTTTGTCCCATATATATATATATATATATATATATATATATATATATATATATATATATATATATATATATATATATATATATATATATATGAGTTTTTTTTGTTATCATCATGTGTTTCTTTATTGCTTTATTATATGTATGCAATGCTTATGTATGCTTTACTGATGCTTATCATGGATGCATGTATTGTAATATGATGTGATTTGATGATTTTTACATGAGTGTATGCATAATGCAATGAGTGATTTATTAATATGTCTGATGATTTATGAATACTATTTGATATACTAGATGCTAGCACCATAGATTGTACAAAATTTATCTACTCATTTTGATTTTAACATTAGACTATGTAATGGATTGTGAAAATGTAAATTAAAAAACATGGGATAAGATGATATGTAATGGAATGAATAATATGATGTTATATGATGTCTTGAATATTTTTATGAGACTCAAATGCTCTATTGATCTAGTCAAAAGTTGTATAGTAACTATGCAAGGCAATTTGGCAAGGTATAGATCTACTAGTATGACCAAGATATTCAATATTCCTATGTGTGCATGTGAGTTCATTGCTATGATAATGCATAAAGTTACCTCATTGGCAAACATGATTGATGCAGCCCATCTGTAGTAAAGATCACCCTACGAATATCATTATCTTATGTTTTATACGTAGTTAGATTAGACCCCTAGGTAATACAAGCTACAAAAAGCTAGCTCATCCGCATGCAAACATTGGTTTGTACAAGAGCAGGTTTCCAATGTGATAAACATATCATCATGCATAAGGATACCGCCACTTCTAGGCAGGCTTGATGCCACCCAACCTATAATGAGGATCACCTTATGGTTGTCAAATGTTGAGAATTCTAGAGATTCAATTTTAATACTCCCTTATTTTCTTTTATCTTTGAATTGCTCTAGGGATTTGTTTATTTTTGTTTTGGTGAGAAAGGGATTTTGGTAGTGGTGAGAACCACTATTTATTTTACTTTTTTCTTTTTCTAATGGTGAAAACCACTATTTCTTTTGCATATTATTAAGTGGTAACAACCACTGTTTATTATTTTTTTTGGATATTTACCCCAATTTGGCATGAAGCAAGGGATTTTTATTTATTTGTATGGAGAGGAGCTTGTCCTTTTGTCAATTATTAGTATTTTTGGATCATTTGCACAGAGGGATGAGCGAGGTAAACTTTTCACTTAGGGTAACACAAACCACTTTATAGGTTTCATCTTTCCTTGTGCAAAAACTTGGATTTATTAGTGTTAAAATGTGTTTGGAATTTTGATGTATATGAGGTACAATCAAAGCATGACTCTACCTTCTAAAAATCAAGATAGCTTTCTATAAAATCTGAAAAGAAAATTAGAGATGGATGAGTGACCAAAAAACCTAATGATGCCTTAAAAAAAATGACTGGGTGAAGGGAAACAAACACACATATGAAAGGTAGAAAATATGGATGTAAATGATAATTGACATGTAGATGAATATTAATAATGACTTTTGACAAAGGTGTTTTTGAATGATGGCTAGTGGAAAAACCTGGTGCTAGACATGTATGATCAACTCTAAACATCTATAATGCAATGATGGGTATGCCTAATGTAAGTGATTTTATAATGCAATGATATGAAATGTAGTGCAATGCAATATTTTTGTATTTATGATGTTTTTATGATTTTTTTGGATTTTGATAAATATATACACATTTGACCAATGGGCTTGATGGATGCCATTGGGGAATTTTGGGTGACCAAAGGGTTTATAGATACCTTTGAGGCTTTTTGGGATGACCAAAGGGTTTATAGATACCTTTGGAGCATTTTGGGGTGACCAAAGGGCTTATAGATGCCTTTGGAGAATTTTGGGGTGACCAAAGGGCTTATAGATACCTTTGGACCATTTTTGGATGACCAAAGGGTTCGTAGACATCTTTGGAGCATTTTAGGATGACCAAAGGGTTCGTAGACACCTTTGGAGCTTTTGGGGTGACCAAAGGGTTTGTAGATACCTTTGGGGTATTTTAGGGTGACCAAGGGATTCACAGACACCTTTGGAGCATTTTAGGGTGACCAAAGGGTTTGTAGATACCTTTGGAGCATTTTAGGGTGACCAAAGGGTTCGTAGACACCTTTGGAGTGTTTTAGGGTGACCAAAGGGTTCGTATAAACCTTTGGAGTATTTTGGAGTGAACAAAGGGTTTGCATATACCTTTGGAGAGTTTTAGGGTGACCAAAGGGCTTATAGATGCCTTTGGAGCATTTTGGGGTGACCAAAGGGTTTATATATACCTTTGGAATATTTTGGGACATAGTTCTTTAAGCATGAAAAGGCCATAGGTTAACGATATTCAAGGTCTCAGGCTCCTCACATCCTTCAATGGAAGCTAGGTGATAAGTTTTAGGTCCAATATAACTAGTGATAATGTAAGGACCTAAGCAGTTTGCTATAAATTTATCCCTCATATGGGGTGGTAAGTTAGAATTTTATTGGTTCTCTTTTAGAACCAGATCACCAACCTAAAAATCTCTAGGGTGGTAAGGGCATGACATCCTTAGCACCATACACTAGTGAACATGGAATTGCCCCAGTGGGTCTTCAAATACTAGTGTGGTAAGCCCAAAGAGCCGGAGGCAATTGATTATACCAATCCTTGTGATTATTCTTAATGGTTTTCTTTAAGATTGCAATTACTATTTTATTTGATGCCTCATCTTGCCCATTGGGTTGTGGATAATAAGGCATATAAAATCTATGTTAGATGTTATATTTAGCTGTTAAAGCATGCACATCCTTATTCTTAAAAGGTGCCCCATTATTTGAAATTATCTTGGATGGGATACCAAAATGACAAATGATGTTATGTAGCATGAACTCCACAATGTGAGGTCCAGTTGTAGTGGTAAGGGGAATCGCTTCCACCCATTTTGTGAAATACTTGGTGGTTGTAATGATGAATGTATGACGGCCTGAATAAGAAGGTGATATTTTCCCAGTTAAGTCAAACCCCCACTTCAAAAATGGCCAAATTGATTGAATCGGTTGTAAGGTCTGAGAAAGTACGTGTGTCAAATTAGTATGGTGTTGACACTTGATGCACTTCTTTACATAAGCGCATAAATATTGCTCTAAATTTGGCCAATAATAGCCCACGCAAAGAATGCGCTTGACGATGGCCATGCTGCTGAAATGGCCACCACATGTACTATCGTGTGCTTGGGCGGTTGCCCAAACTGACTCTTGATGTTCTATGTAATGGAGGAGGATACCCTCATAGCTTCGACATTACAATATTTCTCAAATTAAGACATAATTTACTATTTTTTCTTGAATGCGCGCTTGGCGGCATGAGACAATCCATAAGGGATATTACCAATCTTGTTTTGCAAAAGCCTCAATTGCATTAATTGCTTGATCCTTTTGAAGTTCATCTCTCATGAATGCTGATTGGGAGCAAACTTGTAAATATAGTGTTATGCTGCTATAAAACGGAGTTTGAGGGAACAAAGTCCCCCAAGCGAAATTACTTAAGAAATTATGAATTTGAGAGAAATGTTCATGAGAAGGTTCAACTTCAATCATGTGGACTTATGGAATGGAGTTAAGCTCCTCACGCTTAGTCGTAGAGTGTGATATTATTTTGACTTGAATGGTTGTTATATCATCAGAAGGGTTCTATGGAATTAAAGACCCTAAGGAGGCCATTGTATCCTCCAAATGATTAGATGAACGAGGTATTGCCTCAATATCATACCATTCAAATTTTTCAAAAGTTTATCTACATTGGAATATTCCCTTGACCTAATTCACTATGAGCAAGGAATCACCAAAAATGTTGAGCTTGGTTATTTTCATGGTGATTGTCATTTAAAGGCCTATTAGGAGAGCTTCATACTCGACATTATTGTTGGTGTATGGGAAATCAAGTTTGAATGACATGGTATGGTAGCCCCTTATAGTGTGAAAAATATAATTCTTGCACCACCCCCTTGCTCGCACTTAGAGCCATCAAAAAATAGAGTTATGTCAGCCTTTGCTTCAGGCTCTTCAAGATTAGGTGATTCTAGCACTTGAAATACTCCATCATCAGGAAGCTCTATGCTAAGAGGTTGGTCATCATGGAGGGGAGCTTCTTCTAGTTGATTGGCTATGACCTGACCTTTGATTGATTTTTGTTCGATGAATTCGAGGTCAAATTCCATCAACAACATGATCTATTTTTCCATGCAACTATTATGGTAACTTTGACTTATCATATACTGCAATGGATTCTCTCTGGATACTACATACATGGTATGATTGAGAATGTAATGACTTAGCTTTTTAGTTTTAAAAACCACTACTAAGCATTGCTTCTCAACGTATGCATAATTTATTTCATAACTGACCAGATTACGACAAATATAGTATGTAGCCTATTCTTTGTGCAACTCATTATTTTGGGCCAACATGGTGCCCAACATAAGATTGATAGCTGAGATGTATGAATAGAATGATAATATTTGTCGAGAAGGAGCCAATATTGGTGGTGAAGCTAGATATTGTTTAATATCATCAAAGGCAGATTGACACTCATCATCCCATTGAAATGTGACCCTCTTGTATAACAATTTATTCATAGGTCGACACTTATACGACAATTGTGCTATGAAGTGCTTGATGGATGTGATATTTCCTTGCAGACTACACAGTTGCTTGATAGTAGTGGGAGAGGCATTTCTAGGATTAACTTGATTTTATTTGGATCAACTTCGATGCCTCATTTAGAGACTATGAATCCCAAGAGTTTTCTAGATGTGACACCAAAGATGCACTTCTTGGAATTTAGTCTAACATTGTGTTTGATGAGAAGATATAGAACTTTTTGCAATATATCAATGTTCTCATGGTGAAGTAAAGACTTAGCCGATAAGTCATCCATGTAATCTTCCAAAAAAATTATGCATGTAGTCATGGAAGATATAAGTCATAGCTCGTTGGTAAGTAGTGCCAGCATTTTTGAGGCCAAAAGGCATGACCTTGTAACAAAATATCCCCTAGGGCATTGTAAACACCATTTTGAGTTGGTCTTCTAGATTAATGTGAATTTGATTATATCCTGAGAAATCATCCATTAGGGATAATATCTCATGACCTTTTGTGGAATCCACCAGTGCATCAATGTTTGGAAAATGGAATTCATCCTTAGGACTTGCTTTATTTACATCTCAAAAATCAATGCAACTGTGAATCCTTCCATCGGGTTTCTTGATAGGTACCATATTGAAAACCCATGGTGCATAATCCACTTATATAATAAATTTGACATCTAACAACTTTTGCAATTCATATTTCACCATTAAGGCTACTTTTGGATGCATCTTGTGTAGCTTTTGCTTAACTGGTTTTGCATTTGGATCAATTGTGAGATTATGTGTGACTAAATTGGGATCTAGTCCTGGTATATATTTATAAGACCATGCAAAAGCTTTCTTCTTCTCTTTAAAGAGCTTTGTATAATCAGATTTCTTAGTAGGGGTAAGCCTTCCCCTAGCTTGATGAATTGGGGATTATTAGGATCTGTACCGATATCCCTGTCAATTATTGGCTCAATTGACATATGGGATCCTTATTCCAATTGGTGTGGAGTAGGGATCTAATGAAAGTCATCAGCTAGATTTATGTCATCAATTGGAAACTCATGATCAACCTTATCCTGAAAGACATTTTGAGTAGTTCTTGGAGAAAAGTGAAATAGTTGTAACATTTCCTCGCAAGGCCAATACTCTGATGGAGATGGGGGAGAATCTCCCCGATCAAATTCAATTACCTCAAGGTCGAGGTGCAATGGCTTTGATGGGTTATTCATATCATGCAATTGTGCAATAAGATCTATGGAAATCATATTTATGGATTGATGAATTCCATTGTATGGACAATTAGGTCTAGGGACAACAGGTTGTTGCAAGACTTTCAGGGGTGGTTGTGGTGGAGGTGGAATTACCGATGGTGGTCTATGTGGAAGGCGACGAGCTTGCTCTTCGAGTGGTAAAAGTTATCGCTAGATAGGATGTTGCATTGGGAACATATGCAGATAGAATTCTTCTTTGTCATCCAATGGGATGACCTACTCATATTCCTCATCTAAACTAGGGTAGTTAATGGGTGCTACACCGTAATTCAATTTATCATCCGTTGTCCATTCTTGAGGAGGGACTTGATCCTCCTCCTTATTATCAAATGGAAGAGTATGTGACCCTTCACCTTCTTTATAAGATTGGGTGAAATCATGATGTATCCCCTGATCTATCATGTTTATGGTAAAATAATCCCCCAAAGAGTGGATGTTATTAGGATTAGCATAGGGATCGCATACAAGCTTATCCCTATAGTTCAGACCTAGGTGTTCTAAACTCTCTATGAGGACATACAAAGGTAAAGGCTTGTTGTGTCCTAAACTAGATTTATCATATGGCAATTGATACTATGGCTGGAAAGGAACATGAGTACCTTTTTCATATAATCCTAAGCCATATCCATGATAATGGCAGTGATGAAGATATCGTAAGGTATGGTCAGTATTTTACATGTAATTGATGTCCTCAAAGAAAGGTAACTCATCCTCTTCATGTTGAGGAGATGGTTCTGTTCCATATTCAATACCTCCATATATGAAATTCATTTGATTGAGATATATACCTAGAGGTCCAATGGTACCAATGGGAATATGAGGTCGTCCCATGTCTTGCACTATCTCAATGGCTAGAATAGTTGTGATGTTATTTGCTAGATATTCTCCTAGACCTGTTCTATCCAAATGGATTGTGACCTGGGATGGTGAAGGTGGAGGATACAAAAATGAGGCTTGAATGACTCAATGCTTACCTCATGAGATCGTTCCTCATCTACTAAACTAGGAATATCTTCCATAGAAATGGTAGAGATAATGGTAGGGATCTCATCAATCGACCTCTTTGGCATGTTCCTCTGTGAAGGATTGGATGATGACGAAGGTGTTTCTAAAGGTGCCAATGATGATGATGGTATGGAAGAAGATGGTAATGGAGTAATGGAAGGTGATGGTGAGGTAATTAGACCTTGAATGGATGTATTCAGTTGGAATTCCACATGATTTTATGGCAAGGTCGACTCGGGTATATGCTACACCAAGTTGCAGTATTTGAAGGGCTCAAGGTCTACAGATATGACATGTACTTACTATTTATAAGTATACTTCAAACATTGGTGCATTATAGAGGGTACACACTTCATGTCACTAATACAAGTTCTGCCTAACAATATGTTGTAGGCCATTACGCCCTCCAAGATATGACACAAATTTAGTATAGTTTTGCGCCCTACCTTGATGGGTAGGACTATAGTACCAACTGTTGAGCATATTGTATCATTAAATACTGGGAGGGTGTAGGTGGATGCAACAATATGGAATGTTGGAAGTCCTAGATGTTTGAAAGCATTAGTGGTGATTATTTTATTTGATGAACCAATGTTAATTAAAACTCTCTTATAGGGTGTTCCATTTACACATGCAATGATGTGTAGAGGAGGATCAACCACATCACTTGCTATCGATTTGAGTTTGTGCTCATGAAACATGATCATTGGTTCCTTAAACTACTAAAAATGCCCCATAAAATCGATAAAGGAGTTAGAATCTTGGGGCTGTAGATCAATTGACTTAAGAATATCCATAAGAGCTTCTCTATGAGGTGGATATTGTTGAATAAGCTCATATATGGACAATATAGCCCATGTTGTTTGTAAGCTTTGAGTAAGCTTACTTTTTATTGTAACTACTGGATGAGGTGGAAGGCTTTGCACTAGAGGTGTTGGAGGCTATTACATGAGGGAATATCACTTGAAGTTGCAGGTGGTGCAACTTGACTTGGATAGCATTTATTCCTAGTCACAATGCTAACCATCTTGATGAACCCTTGTTGAGGAGGTATCACACGGACCTCATTTACTTATTTAGAAGGAACTGCCTATACCTCATGAGTGGGTAATGTATCTTTAAAAACACCCATTTATTGATTGTTAGTTGTGATAGGATTTTCAACTTGAAGGTCATTCCTCTTGATCATATATTGTACTAGGTTTTTGGAATCGTAGCACATGGTCAAGTCATGCCCAATATACCTATGATATCTATAATATAGGTCTTCATGACATCCCATAGGATTTTGTTTGCCCATAATTGGGCCTATAGGCTATATCTCGAGTAGATTAATCACCTTAGTTTCACATAGAGGATCGAATAGGGAATCCATCAACTCATCGAAGGGCACAAATTGTTGCCTAGGGTGACGTTGTTGATTTTGCCCCTAGTTTACTTGAGTGTTGTTTTTGTAACTTGCAGGAGGAGGTTGGGCCTGATAGTTTACCTTTTTATGTGACATTGGTTGTGTAGACCCTAGGATATTTATGGCAACTTGGTTGACAATCATCAACTTTGATTGTGCCAGATTGCCCTTTGGGTTCTTAGTCCACTCCTTGCGAGGCTTTGCGATTTCTCCCTATTGAATTTTAATTTCTTCTAGAGCATATTCAAGAGTTTGATACTGTTGGAGTTGTAGCAATAGTGATATCAACTTTAAACAACTCTTTGAGAACATCCTAGTCAGCTCAAACACTAGAAATAGGTATGGTAGCTTAGCTAGGAATGTTCACCACCTGTTACCATAGTCTCTTATGGACTCATCTTCATATTGCTTTAACCCTATGAGGTCTGTTAAGGTCACCTTTCTCTTAGTATTGAAGGTGAAACGTTCTAGAAATGCATCTGCAAATTGTTCAAAGGTGTAGATGTTGTGCCTTGGAAGTTGATTAAACCACTCTACAACTGGGCCAGAGAGGATGATTAAAAATATTCTCAAGAGTAAAGCATTATTTTCTTGGATACTGAAACATAGGTTCATGAACCTAGTGACGTGTTCCTGTGCGTCTTCCTCCTTTAAATTTGTCCAACTTGGGTTTTTTAAAATGCTTCGGATATGGATGGGAAGGTATATATGGATGCAAAAATTGACTACATAGTTGGTATAACATGGAATTTTGTTACCCAGACCCTGTTGTCTTGATATTTATAGTTTCCATGTGCTCAAGCAATGCTCTATATGCATTAGAGGATTTAATATCCTCTTCTTTACTTTGGCCCCATGGTAGGGGTGGGGAATATTAAGTGTATGATGTGGTGGTTGATTGTCCTCAAACATACATCCATAAGGAGATTCTAGGTATTCCTCTTCAAGTTCCAAATCATCATAGGCCCCGTAAGGTGTTTCTTGAATGGGCCTACAAGGAGGAACCAATGTCTACTGAAGGTGATATATGTTTAGCCTAGGAGATAAGTCCCTATTAGGACTAGTAGGTCGATGAGGCACCATTTAATTAGGCCTAGGAGGCCTATTTTGGTTATAAGTGGGTTACCTCTAATGCACTCTCTACCTATACGTACTTGGGGTAGGAACCCTATTGTGCAAGATTTCTTGAATCTATTGTTCAATCCTTTGTTTCTCTAATTGATGTTGATCATATAAGAGATCCAAGCATTATTTATCTTTACAAAGTTGATTAAAATATACTTGGTTATCAGCACAATTTTTGACAACTTGGTTTATATGCTCAATTGTGCAGGGCTTATGAGCCCTAGCACCGTGGCGATGATACCTATGATGTTTAGGAGGATATGATAAATTTACTAGGGCTTACCTCAATTAATATAGGTCTGAGGATCACTCCTAACCAAATGCTCCTTATAATTTTTTGGCATAGAAGCACATTGTGCTTGTATCGAATAATGCGATAGAGGATAATTAGGATTATCCTCGGATCTTTCTTCATAAATTAGGAAGGGTAGGGTAAAATTGGCTTGCCCAATGCGATGAGTATCATAATCATCTTGGTATTTATACTATGGAGACCTATCAGGGAAATCTAAGGTCGTATTGTGATCATTTAGCCCTACCCATGGCGCATAATCTTGCTCCTACACATAGGTGTGTGAGGTAGACCGAGCAGGCACACGAATATATGGTATTGCTCTATATGGTGGCACCTCAACATGTGGTTGTTGTTCTTGAAAGAAGGCATGTGAAGTGTCTATGCTTGGAAAATAATTTCCCAAATTAGGACCACAACCTATAGGGGTGTCCCATGTGGGGGTCCCTTGGGAGCTAGGTTCTTTACTTAAAATTCTAGGATTGCATCGAATTAGAGATGGTCTACATCTTCTTGTCTACTCCCCGTAGCTTCAGCCCTTAAGTGGGATTGGCTATGACCACAAACCATAACTACTTCCTTCTGAACCCTATGTGATTATCTCCTTTACAAATTTTAAGGATTCAACCCATAAAAATAGAAACACACAATAATACAAGTGTTTATCTCTTTTAAATATTTATATGTATTTCTAAAACTGTTTGGTGTATTTTGATTTGATTTTTTACAAAGGAATCTCTTTTCATGTGTTTGAATACTGTTGATGTAATTCTCAATTGTTTAATGGATTTCACTTGTATACTCATAGCTCGACAATCGACAATGAAACTTCAGTCAAATAAACCAATCAAAGTATGGATATGAAGCCCATACCCGATCAAGGAGCACAAGTCTTGCCAGTCCTCACCCAGTTCACCGTGGTCAATGATATACCTCTTCGAAGAGAGATACGTGCTCTATTCCACAAGCTATGATGATTATTGGAGCTGGTTTTGGCCAAAATAGGGTTTGTAGGATGTGATCCAATGGGTGGAGATGAAACCCACTATCGTTGATCTCTATTAGTGGTTGGGGATGAAATTCCAACTCACTAATGTAAAAATGTGATGTGGTGTGTGTGGTTCTTTTTATCCTTTAAGAAAGAAAAACAAAGAGCACTCAATGCTAGTTCATTAAATGCACAAAAAACATTTTACTTTTAGAAAGATATGCATGAATAAAAAACCTATAAAAGTGCTTATCTTATATGAAAACCTAACCATTAGGTAGGTCACACGTAGGTAAACCATTCAAATGCATCATTAATATATTCTTTTTCATTTTTTTCTTCTGTTCATTATCTCAAAATTTAGGAAATGTGAAATCTATCTTTCAATCGACTAGGGGAAGACATGAAAAACTTAAATTTACCCTTCTTTGAATAGAATTAATGCAAAGTGAAGGTTTAGGTACTTACCTTGACTGTCTAGGAAGTTTTTGTTTCTAAAAATTTGGGCTGAAAAATCCCTATTTTGTGGTCGTACCAGGGTGGGATGATTGCAAATTTTAGGGTCATCCCTTGGTGGGACGATTGTTGTGGTCGTCCCTGAGTGTTCCAATTAGGAATTCAGGGGTCATTTTAGTCCAGAATGACAAGAACATACAATATCCAAAGTGTGAAAATAAGGTTAAAAATGGAAAATTTGAAAAGGAAAAAGGGTTCCACCGTGATCACCATTGTAGAGAAAAACAAATAGCGTACCTAGCAATGAAAATTGAAATGCATTTATCTTTCTATTTAAGCATTTAAAGTGACATGAAAGTAAGCATATAAATGACAAATGTTTGAAAGGAATGGGGGGTTCTATTTATATTAATAAATCTGTCAAATAGATGGTTATAAAATGTCCCCTTGAGGGCTCTCAAATTGATACAATTTAAATTACAATATTGAAGGATCCAATCCTTTCACAAACTTATGGCACTCTTTCAATGTTCTTATCGCACTTGCGATTTAAGAGAAGGCTTTCGTTATCACTGCTTTGAGCTATCCATATTCAAATATTTAGCTCATTCCTCATGCACTAGAATACCTATACCTACAAACAAGAAATCAGAATGGGTTAATAGCATGTGCGGATCAAGGCAAATTCAATAAAATGCATGCAACATAGAGTGCAAAAAGCGCAATAGAGAATGCAAAACTATTCCAAATGACATAAAAACTTAGAATTATGTATATTGTCTACTTTTAAAATTATTTATATAGAAACTGAAGTGAAATTATTAGCATACTATGTGGCCATCCCTGGGTGGGCCAATTAGGATTATCATTACAAAAATCCTAATTGGCGGTCCAAAACTTCACCAAATTCAAGTATGCTGCTAATATACTACTCTAAAATTGATCTACACTAAAATTGATTCAAAATTCTATGCCAATTCATGGCCATCCTAGGGTGATCCATTTAGGACTGTTAACTTTCCCAGATGGGGACAACCACAAAATAGGGTGGTTTTTGCCACCAATTCCAATGGGATCTAGTCTAGAATCCTCCTAGGGATATCAAATTTGGTAAATTAACTCACAAGAATGGATGGGTTTTGGAGAGGATGTATGTATTTTGGGATACCTTGGAAACACCTTTGATTAATGGGGTTTCCAAGGGCAAATATGAGGGCAAAAGGTGAGAACAAATCTTGGCAGCACTTCATGGTAAATAATTGCAAAGGTCTCTCTCTAAAATTGAGTTTAAACACTCCTATTTATAGCCCAATATGGCAAAGGGAGCAAAGGGGCAAGTTGGGGAATGCAAGGTAGGTGTCGCCACTTGCCAATGCCTTTACCATACATAAGGTGGAAGAGATATCCAATTTGGACCTTCAATTTGCAGTTCCTAATGGCCCAGATAGTCTCCCAATCTATCATAAGTCATTGGGTGAGATAAATGGTAGAAATTCATTTCCATTTGTCCCGTCCTTGAATTTTTGGGGGGTCTAGACTATGGTCATCCCACCTAGGGATGGTTGCTTGTGGCCATCCTTGGGTGGGAAGGCCATGAACTATGGCCATACTAGGGTGGGACGACCATGGCTACATGGCCAACAACCTCCCAAAAGTGGGGTAATATTTCCCAAAAGTGGTTAGGACCCCTAATTAATCCTTGAGGGTTGCCCAATGGGGCCATATGATGTCGATAAGAGTGGCATAATTGCAGTATTGTCCGATTTACATGATTTTGGTGTCTAAACTATTATCATGCGCCTAGAGAAAACTAGATTCATTCAATGCAGGTTCATCCTTGATAATATTATTGCTATCTCGAAAGGCATGGAGTGGGATTGTAAGTCCAACCAATGATCCCTATTCATCAAAATTGATTTTGAGAAATCCTACAACAATATCAATTAGCCATTCATTTTGGCTATGCTTAAAGCTCTTGGTTTTGGGACCTCCTTCATTAGCTCCATGGATATGTTGTTCGCTGAGGCTTTGATTATATTATCTATTAATAGACACAAATCCTCAACCATTGGGATTTTTTGGTCCACTATACAGGGATTCCCATTGACACCATCCTTGTATGTTCTTGTCATTGAGGGGTTTATATTTTTACTTGCTCTTTGTGTTGCTTAGGGTTCTATTCAAGGGATTTCTCTCCCTAGAGATGAGAACCAATTGCTCAATGGTCATTTTATTGATGACTCTTTCCTCATGTTTATTTTATAAGAATGTGTTATTTAGCAAACACTTGCATACCTAGACACTTTTTATTTGGCTTTCGGGTCTTCCATTCAATGGAGTTAGATTCAATATTACGAGTAATCTCCTGATATGATGCCCCACTATTTTAGTCAATATCAGTGGAAGATCATCCAAGAGGAGGTAATATTTTTCTTTTTAGGTATTCCTTTTTTCTTTAACAGTTTTATGCTAGAGCTGTGTAAGTATACCATTAATGGGATGGAATAAAAACTTACCTATTAATCCACCAAGAAACTCTCCCTTACTAGTAAGTTCTAAATTTTCTCAAAAGTTCTTATGACCACCCATGTTTTATTATTCCTATTGCTAGGTCCCATCTAAAATCTACTATAAAAATCTTGATAAGATTCTACACAACTTTTTATGGTCCTCTTACAGTAATGGTTTAGGATTTCACTATGTTGTCTAGGAGTATTGTTATCTTTCCAAAAGCCATGGAAGTCTTGGCATTCTCAATACCCAATGTCAAGGTTTATCCCTCTATGTTAAGTGGGTCATTAGAGCCCTCATGGGTAATGAGTCTTTGAAGGTTGTCATCTGACACTATATTAGTAAAGGTTCCCCTTTTGGCCATAAGAGATGGAGGGGCATGGGATTCCCTTCCCTCCTTGTTGTTCTTGTGTCTATCAAAGTGACTAGATCCTTTATCATTAAGAGCATTTGGAAATCTTGGGAGAGTGTTAAGCCTTGGATGAGATGGAATGGCCAGAGCTTCTGGCATGACCTTTCTATTAACCAGATGAACTCTGGTGGTTTCTTGTCATCACTTACCAAGGGTTATTTCTTGTGTATATTACCTAGGTTCATGCACTTAGATTCTTTTACAAAGGTGTGTGGTGCATCACCAATTTATTTTCTTGTTCTACCAGGGATTGGATCCCTTAGGATAACTTCAGAATCAAATTTACACTTAGTCACTCTAATAGGGACACTTTTGATGCCATCAAGGTGGATCTCCTTGACTTCATGCTACAAAATTTCTATGCTTTCGTAGAGGCCATAGTGGAAGGATTGGAAGTGGTATCCAGATACTCCACTACGTAATTACAAGGATCATTTAGAATATTTATGGCTCTCTCCTTGCCTTACCATGATTGATAAAATCAATCAATGATGGAATATATCCTCCCCTTAGCCTGTTTGGATGCATAGGTAATAGACCATCTAAGATTCTTTATTGGAGACCAAACTTTCCTATTTTTCTTGAAGTCTTCTCCACTAAGGGGTTCTTATTGGGGAGAGTCTCTAACATTTAGGCATATACAACCTTTCTTTCTCTTTCTGTCTTCAATATGAAGACTTTGTCCATCTGTTCTAGGATTGTGCTTATGCTCATTTCCTTTGGGAAAGGCTTTTTTACGTGCCACGTTTGAGTGGAAGCATATCATTTTGGAAGACCCTCCACCCTTACCAACTATTTTCTTTGAAGTGTGGCACTTTTTTCGTATGGCGACCATTTACAACGTATAGAAATATAGAAATGACTATATATTTAGTAGGTGTTATTTCTCTTTACATATCTTTGCCTTTGAGAAGTCTAATATTATTTTATCTATGTATTTTTAGATTATGGTTTAGGCTAATAAGGTGGCCATGGAGCTCACTCATATTTAAGAGCATTTTGATCATTAGGGGAATGCACCATGCACAATAAATTGTATTCCTTGTTAGCATAATACCCCCCAAATCCAATCTAGTTCTATTTAGTATCGTAGCTTGGCCTCAAACCACACTCCCACTCAAGGTCCCCCTCCTTACAAATTTGGGCCTGGATACCTAACTATTCCTCTCTCTCCCTTGGCTCCTTGGATTGATACCTGGGATAAGTTAAGAGCACCAAATATTGTTGCCAACAAGGATTCGATAGCTCATAATTGGGAAGATGTTCTTGATACTTATTTTGATGAGGGATGGGAATTGGATCTAAAGTCTCTTGATGTTAATGCTAGGTGGAAGTCGATCCTAGTGGTGGCTAAACACGTATAATGAATTCTCATAATTGCATGGATCCTTTTTTGTTGTTGCTCTTGTGGCGTGCGCTTAGTTTTTTTTGTAGATAAGATACTATAGCATTAATACCGAGTTTTACAGGTTGACCCAAAACCTTTTACAAAAATCAGCCCAGGGTTGTTGATGAACATGTCCTTACTAAGAATCCTATTTATGTAAAATCTACATGTCGCCAAAGCCATTACATCCGGTAAGGCACATAGTCTGTTATCAAAAAGAAACTTTCCATACAACATTTTGGATATACCCCAAGAAAACACACCTGCATCATAATTACAAAAAAAGAAACAGACACAAATCCCTTCCTTGAAACAATGGAGAAACAAAAAGCTGCAGACACACATAGCAGAGTACTAAAAAAACTCCCACAAGCTCTATATTGACAGTTACTCTTAATAATTCTTTGGTAATTACTTTCTTCCGTATATGACATGCTTTGGGACCACATCCCGTCTTGGCTAATCAGCCTTGGAGAAGTGAACTTGCTGGCTAGATTTATGGTGGTGGCTATCTAGTGGTCCATGTGGCTCTAGTTCGAAGTCTTATATTGTCGTTTCTTTCCTGCCATGTGATTATCAACCAACCTCAAATTACTAAGATGACTAGGAGCCATGTTATCTGACATGTGACTGTCTCTATTAGTCTTTGTGGTATTTCCAAGCAGCATCCACCAATACTGATAGCTCGAATAATTTTTATTGTGAGTCCATTTCAAAAAAGAGACAAGAATACTCATAGCCTTTGAACTTACAGTGCCTTCCCTGTTGGTAAATTTGACTATCATTCTTGGCATTCTTGTTGAATAAGCTCCTCTACTTCGCTCGGGACATCGTGTTCCCATTTGAAAAGTCCATCACCATCAACACCTAAATTGGCCAGCTTATCAGCAACTTTGTTAGCTTCCCGAAAGACATGTTGGGATTTTTTGTCCTATCTTCCCTAGAAAAGGATCCTAGCCTCTTCAACAATTATTTTAATCCTCCAAGAAGGTGTTTTCCAATTATTGAGGAGATTTATAACATGCATAGAGTCTCCTTCTACGATCAAATTACCTTCTAAGTCTTGAGTCATTTGAAGGCCTCTCCACATAGCTCTAGCTTTAGCTTCATTGTTCATCCTTGTTCCCAAATATTTGGAAAATGTAAGCATCATATTCCCATTATGATCTCACACAATGCCACCAACGCCTGCTCTGCCAGGATTGTCCATAGCCGCTCCATAAAAATTAAGCTTAAACCAACCCGTAGGAGGTGGGGACCACTTAACATTGGCTCTGGGGTTGACTACCCTAGGCACAAACTCATCTAACAAGGTTAAGCTTAAATATTGAGCAATCATGGCATCCTACAGATGGGGTTTATGACTATCAAAAGGGATAATGTTCACATTCTCATTGGCAAAGGATAGGATCCTAGCAATGATAGTTTGATGATCATGGATAGACTCATTAAAGACTCTATGGTTCCTTTCTAACCACACCTACCAAAGATAGTGATTGAGACAAATTTTCCACATGTATCTAAGTCTTTGGCTTGAAAAGGGGTAAGGCCACTAGACGAACAAATCAAGTACGGTGGCTGGTTTAACCTAGGAAATATTGAAGGCCTAAAAAATCCCACTTAGGACAATCAAGGAAAAAGGGCACTCAAGGAAAATGTGATAAATGGTCTCCCAATTAGCCCTGCACAGATAACAACGATTAGTGATACAAATACCTTTACGAATCATATTATCAATGGTTAGAATTCTTCCTTGGATAACTAGCCATGAAAAGACTACAATATTTGGAATTAATTTTTTTATCCAAACTAAGTCCTTTTGGAGGATAAAATACTCGTCATCAAGCAGAATCTTGTAAGCTGATTTAACAGTGAACTGCGTGCGCTTAGTTATCATTATCATAATATAATCATTTCATTATGTTAGTAAGTTAGTTGTGTATGTCCATCAGTTTTGAAAGGTGGTTTTGATTAGTTGTTAGTTGTTGGATTGGTATCCTACTTTGTTTTGATAGTGATGGTCTTTTTGATTGATGGTATTAGCCATATGGCGTGTTTATCTGCCTCCTTTTTTTATTTGTAAAAATATATTCTATTAATTCTTAATATAATAAAATTTTTACATAAAGAAACTAATCATGAAGGAGGTAAAAGGTTTTGATTGTGATATAAACTCAAATATGAAATAAAAATATCATATTTTGGTATAAATTGGTTCATCTCAAGGGTTATACACTCCTAAAAAGGTGGTAAAGAAATCCCCTCTTGTCAAATGGCAAAAACCATCATAATTTATTTAAAGTAAAAATTAGAACAATCTAAGAAAATCGTTATAGTCATTATTCATTGTAGAAAAGGTTGAAGTAAAGGTTGATCCATGTAAATCTTATTCAATTTAAAATTTATAATTGTAGAAAGTCATCTCTTGAAATAACAATGAAAGTAATATAAAGGATATTCCCTACACTTCAATATTTATAAAGAAAAATAGTAAACAATGTAGGAATATGATAAATATCCCCTTCAATTTAGGGATTCTACAATAGCATATAAAATTAATTCTCATTGAGAATTTCTTATTTTATTTTATTTTAATTAAATTAATCCAACACTTGATTTCTTCCTAATGGTTATGTTGTAGTGGGACAACTAAAAGTTTATTATTTGATCATCTTTATACAATATTATTAAAAAAAGATAAAATATGCAAAGGGGGTGATAAATATAAATATTATCCTTGATATATCTAAAATATTGAATTAAATTAAATCCAAGTTCAAGGATTTAAGGAGTTGATGGAAA